>JAHFWG010002543.1:0-13700 GCA_020233015.1 Callinectes sapidus | reverse complement strand
AGTTGTGGTTATCGTTGTCTTCTTCAGTACATTGCGCATTCCCGGGGCAACTGGATGTCATTGTTCGGCCAATAAATTCGTCCTTCATGAATAGAAGCATTGTAAAGTAGGGCAATGTAATCCGAGAGGCCATCTCGAAAGCCGGAGCACCTGATTTTGTTTTTGGTAGGGAACTCACTTGTTTCCTCAAGGAGTCCTTAACATTTTTCAAACGATCCTTGACCTCAGCAACTGAAAAAAGACGAAAATAGGATAACAATTAGCAATATTTAAAGCTTGAAATCGACTAAAAAAAATAATATGCCTTCACCCTATAAACATATTGCCATTTTATTGGTGTTTATTTTTGTGTATATTTCGAGTTGCGTCTATTTTGCTCACACTGTTAACTTTGTTCTGCATGTTTTCTTGCTTACTTGAGTTTTTGACTAGGTTAAAGAAATCTATCAGTAAACTAACCAAGCATCACTTGAAACTATATATTGATATAGCTATAGATTTTAAAGAATTTTTTTTTGTAAAGTTGGTATAGTTGTTACGATTTTATTATCACCAATGAGCGTTCTAACTAAAGTAATTTTTATAGCTAGTATTTCTTATTTTGATCCGCAGATATTTGGCTACAGGATCATCATTCTCGTCATTGGCGTATAATTTTCGCCTAGGAGTGTCAACTGTAGCTGCAATTGTCAAGGAAACTTGCTTGGCTATTTGGGAATTACATGAATTATATCTGCCAATGCCAACAAGAGAATCCCTTCACGATGCAGCAAAAGAGTTCCTTGAGAGATGGAACTTCCCGAACACCATTGGTTGCATTGACGGGAAACATATTCGCCTTCAGTGCCCGGACAACAGTGGCTCTAATTACTATAATTATAAGAAATTCTTCTCGATCGTGCGTCAAGGTGTAGTTGGTCCAGATCTCAGGTTCATTTTCGTGGATGTCGGAGCATATGGGAAAGAGAGTGATGGAGGAATTTTCGTAAGGTCAAAGATCAAGGAACTTTTGGATTCCAATGCGTTTAACCTCCCAGAAACTGCCACAACTACCTCAGACCTCCACGCAGATCTACCATTCTTCCTACTTGGTGACGCAGCGTATCCGCTACGAAAAGATCTCATCACCCCTTATAACGCTGACATGTCATATGAAAAGAGAGGATTCAACTACAGACATTCGCGTTGCCGCCATTGCGTAGAAAGTGCTTTCGGAGTTTTGGCAGGAAAATGGCGTGTACTTCGCACAGCTATGGAAGTAGCAGTTGATACTGCAACGGAAATTACACTGGCGACAATTATTCTCCATAACTTTGTTATGACTCTGGAAAAAAGCGATATTAAAGATTATGAAGATTGGAATGGGACCCACGCTGATAATCAGGAAACGCATTATCGCGGAAGACCAGCAGCCTATCCCTCATGGATTCGTGATCAGCTTAAGAATTATGTAACAGGAATAGGTGCAGTTCCATGGCAAGCTGATAAAGTGCAGTAAAGCTGATAGGGCAAGTGACAATCTAGGCAGGTTATTGGACTTGTATGTTATGTAGGAAACAGTTACATTATGTTAAAATATATAATATTGTAAGACTCGATTATTTGCAATGCTAGGTATGTTTTTTTCTTACAAGATATGCAGCTGCTTATCAACTATGTATGGCATTGTATTATCATCATCCAGATTATAATTGGTAATAATACTTAGAGCCAGGATTTCCTCATTTATGTCAGACAAAAATAGAAATGTACCACTATATTGATGTAGTAGGTCACTTAGTGTTATCTAAATTAAAATCTTCTTTTATATAAACTCCAATATTGTGAAAGAATACTATGCACTGCAAATGTTATTTTTCTGTAAATTACTAAAGGAAATTATTTTTTGTTATCCTACTAGATCAGTAGTAAACGTGCAAATCATAGTTATTTAATACAGGTCAAATAATTTAAGTTCTACTCACCAGTAGCTTGTAAAGCATCAGCCATTTCACGCAACTGGGCCTCGCGGACATCTCGATTTTGAAAATGTGGATGGGTTTTTTGCCAGAGTCGTTTTTTGCAGGTCGTGCAGGCAAAAGCTCGATGAAATCCTCCATGGGTATCTGTAAAGGTGATTAAAATAAAAATTGCGAACTCTGGCGGCATTCCCTTACCTTACCATCATTGATATTGTTTTTATTACTGTGGCGCACAAAACTGGAATATAATAGAGTGGGTAAAATTTGAATGCTGAAATCAGACCCGTTTTTGTATAATTTCAGAAAAACAGGAAAACGGAATATATTTTTAAATTTATTTTGTTAGCTGACGAGATTTCCTACGCACACTATCATACCCAGCTGACAGATCCAATAATTCAAATAGCTACATCTTCTCTTTCATTTTAAATCAATTTATTTACTAGCTATCAACCTACATTTCAAATCCCGAACAAGAAAGTTTCCTTAATTTTCATCACAAATAAGCAAACTTACCTTGGAACTCATCTTCTTGGCCATGTTCACCCAGTGAAGCAACATTTGTATCTGGAATCGGTTTGTTTACATCCCAACCGCAGCGTCGTTTCAAACATGTGAGCCATTTCATGCATATCTATCAAACATATAATAAGTATAAAAACATTCTACAAAGATCACAGATCCATATTAAACGTTTCTTCCTCCATTTTTATATCCATATTATACTTTTTTCCTTCCATTTTTATACAAAAAAATCAAATTATTAAAAAAATATAATTTTCTACAACAGTTACCCCCAAATTATCATTTTCTATAACAGTTACCCCCAAATTATCATTTTCTATAACAGTTTCTACAGAAAAGGTTAATGGATAACTTAAAAATTTGGTCTGCAGCTAGCGTCGATAAATCCGACCTTGAATCTTGAGCGGAACGTTCCGCTCCGCTCGCTCCGCTTCGCTTGCAGTGTAGACGGCAAAGCGTTTCTGCATAGGAATACCAAAAAACATTTAACACGCTTCGCTCCGCTTCGCTCTTGGTGTGTAAGCACCCTTAGGCCAAAGCGTTTCCCCCGCTCCGAACTGGCGCGATGGTTCTCTTGCGGGTCGGTCCAGCTGACTCCTATATCACACACACACACACATACACACACACACATACGGGGGTTCTAAGGGGAAAATGATGGAGTCTCGTGATGGTTCGGTATTTCAGTCGTTTAAAGCGTGGGGTTATGGCAGGAGGTTTGGGACGGATAATTTGTGGGAATCCTGTGATTTACTCCTCGTTCTATCATAACAAATATGATTCAGGGAATCTGTATAATAATAAGGCCTAAAATTCAGGGAATATGTATATTACCTGAAAATCTCAGGGAATGTACATATTCCCTGAGTGAATCAGACATTATACACATTCCCTGAAGATTTCAGAGAATATACATATTCCCTGATTATACAGATTCACTGTAATATACACACACACACACACACACACACACACACACATATATATATATATATATATATATATATATATATATATATATATATATATATATATATATATATATATATATATATATATATACTATATATATATATATATATATATATAGAGAGAGAGAGAGAGAGAGAGAGAGAGAGAGAGAGAGAGAGAGAGAGAGAGAGAGAGAGAGTGTGTGTGTGTGTGTAGTACGTTCACACACACACACACACACGTTACACCGTATAGTGCAGCGGTTAGCACGCTCGGCTCACAACCAAGAGGGACGGGTTTGAGTCCCAGGCGCGGCCAGGCAAATGGGCAAACCTGTTCACCTAGCAGCAAGTAGGTACGGGATGCAAGTCGAGGGGTTGTGGCCTCGCTGTCGCGGTGTGTAGTGTGTGAAGTGGTTTCAGCCCTACCCGAAGATCTGTCTGAGTTCGGTAGGGTATAGGCAGGCTGGGTGACCAACAGGCGACCGCGACAGTGAATTACACGCACACACACACACACACACACGTAGTACGTACGTACATACACGTACAGACACACGTACTACGTGCACACACACATACACGTAGTACGTACGTACGTACACACACACACACACACACACACACACACACACACACACACACACACACAAACACATACACACGCGCGCGCGCGCGCGCGCAAGTGAACTCCAAAGCACACACCTATTCATGATCTAGTTATAATATATATAATAATTCATGTTTCACACCCGGCGCGGCTTGACCGTATTACATTATTTGTTTTTTTTTTTTTAGTATAGTTTTTACTTCAATAACACAATGCCCCACCTCTATGACACACTATTATTATGTCAACATAGCACCACAGCTAGATAATAACATGTACCATCATCCGATATTCCTCCTCTTAGCTTTCTTCCTGGAAATTATCCTACATCTATGACAATTCATCCCGTTATCCCTCAAGATGTAATTAATATAATTACACCTTAAAAAACAAAGAAGGTAAATTAAATTAAATAACTGTATCCATCATTAAAAGCAAAAAGCAACAATTAGCCATCCCATTATCCATATTGTCTAATCAATATATTGTATGTTGTAGATTTCCTTAATGTTTAAAACAGGCAAGTGTAATTCCCATTTACAAGAAACGGGCAAAGGTCAGCATAAGTAATTATAGGCCTATTTCTCTTCGAATATGTATTATCAAAAATATTTGAATAAATAATGAAGTTTAATTTATCAAAATACCTTGTCAGTAAATCGATTACAACACCTTATCATTATGGATTTAGGGAAGGGATAAATACTTTTAAGGCATTAACTAGCTTCAGTGAAACCAGCTATGCCATACTAAATTCAAAGAATTCTTTAAGTATATATACAGATCTCCAAAAAGCAATTGACACTGTTCGACATGATACTTTTTTTTCAAATTACGGCATCAGAGGAATCATCCATAACTGGTTCCACGACTATCTAACAAACAGGACTCAATCCACAAATTATTAAATCCCTGTCCTTCAACTCGTTTTACTAAATATGGAATACTTCAGTGCAGTGTTCTGGGCCGGTATTTATAGAAATGTACTTAGCACTTCTCAAAATATATACTTCAACACGTCATTTTCCTCAAGATTGACTTAGCAGATCCCAAGATTTGTACTTAGGACATCCTAAGTCAATCTTCGCTGGGACGTATGAGAAGGCATGATGGCAAAACATCAAATAACCGTAGAATAAATTTCCCTACTTGAATATACCATAGAAAGATTAGATAAATGTAAATTATGGCATAACTATGAATATCTGTATTTTCTACATGGTTATAATGAGTAGAAACAACGTTTGAGGCAAGTTCATGGACGAAAGTCAGATCTTCCGCGAAATTTGAGTCAAATCAAACAGTACCACGTAGAGCCGCTCACCATAAAGACCGCCGCTACCACCAAGGATGCTTACTTATAATATCCTTGGCTACCACTACACCCAAGAGAAGCGAAAATTGGACCAAAGACGCGGTGTTTGTGCGGGCAAGGCTTGTAACAGAGAAAAAGGAAGTCTTCAAAGGCAGCTTTGCCCAGAATATGCAGGCAGCTGACAAACAGCACAGATGGAATGGGTAAGTAAAAGCATTCCTACTAAAGTTATGTTGAATCTTACTCATACTTTTATAGCCTATATTTGCTCATACAAACAGCATTATTAAAGCTGAGTAAGTCTTTCGTTTCATATGTGGATAACCACCTATGAAATTTAGATTATTTTTGTTAGTGTTTGTAAATTCACCTAAATCAATCTTACAAAGTTTATGTTGACTTATTTTTATTGCCTTTAGTTGCTTAGGCTTTTTAAAGCTGAGGAAGTCTAATATCCTGTCAACTATTTCCTCCTTACACATCATGACACAAAAGTTATTTAGACTACATTACCAAAAACAAGCTGCACTTACTGATACAAGAATGATTTTCTCCATGTTGCTGACTTCCATCCAGCCAACACCCTCAGCCCGCTTGGCTTCTCCGTATCTCCTCTCATTTCGTCTCCAAAAATCTCACACTTAGTCTCTAGTTACATCTTATTTTATATTTAAGTTGGTATACATTTCCATCAGAAAACTATTCTTATTCCTAAGGTCGAACTCCCATACTTTTCACATACTCCACAAACGGTAATTACACCTCATATAAGACACGCCTTTAGGCGTGGCCAAACGTGACATACCCAGCCTAGGTATCATGGCACTAGTCAATATTTAAAAGTAGACACACCCTGTTGCTCTGAGGTTGTTACATTATGGACAAAGGAGAGATGCCGCTTCATGTTTAGGACTTGTGCCATGCAAAAGGGCAGGATAATGCCTTGAGCCCACCTTCCCTTCTCATGTCTCTGACACGTGTGAAGACTTTTTTTTCACATTTGGGAAACTTACTGGAACCTCTCCATTTTTTTTCTTTTTTTAATTGGCAGGCACCTCTTTTTTCCATTTCCTCTTTAAGACGAAACAGTTGGTTCTGCAAGGATTTAATCCTTTGTGAAGAATATGTATCGACATCAGGTGGTATTGCAGTCTTCTGGGATAGATAAATTTTCTTTTGAACTGCCTTTTTATCCCACATGCGGATTGGAATGCATATGCTAGAAGTTTTACACATTGCTTTTTTTTTAATTCAGCATAGTCACCATCACTTTCCATATAATCAGCTGTATTTTCATCCATATCCTCTTCCATTTCATAATTGGTCGTCTCCTCTTCCGGCTCCCTCTTTTTTTTTTTTTCCTTCTCACAATCACTACTTTGGGGAGAGATGTTGATCGTAGCATCAACCAACTTGCATACATCATCCTCGGTCCAATGCAAACAAGCAGGCATTACTGTACCTCAACTTTTTCTTTTTTTTTTTTTTTAGGGGGGGGGGGCGCTTCCTCGCCGCTTATGCATCTTCCACCTTATCACTTAGATGACCTTGCCTTTTCTTTATATAAGAACTCCGGTCTGGGTCCTTATGATAATCATCCTCACTGAAAAGGTCTTTGTCTGCATGCTCAAAACCCTCCATGTTTGCACTCAACAGGCACTTTCTGTTCAATTGGTTTAAACTATTTCTATCTCCAAACAGTCATTGTTTCTTCAATTGGTCGGCACTCTTACAATGTCACAAATCACTGTCTGTTCAATTGATTCAGACCTTTTCTATGTAGAGAGGAAAAAAATAATTTGTAATCGAATGAATAACTTTGTTCATGTGCAACAACTCCAAATGGGATGGCACAAATATACTGGGAATGCTCATGCTTTGGATATAGAAGCAAGCCCACTGCTTTACCCGGTGTGAGAGAGAAGAGTTAGCCGGTGTTTAATCTATGAGCCATGTCAATAGCTTAAACACCGTTGCCCGGCAGGAACCAGGAGGAGGTCCTCTCTCGTCTGGGTGTCATGGAACCTTTGGAATGAACCTTTTCAGGTCTGCAGCCAACAACAAGTCCCATTTGAGAAAAGGACTTGTTATTCCCACGTAACAGACAATCATTTCACCAGCGATTTCTGTTTCTGCTCATTTTTATTTCTGCTTAAGTAGAGGGTCTTCCAAATGACCTTGCGGTTTCCTCTGACACTCATTAGGTTTTGTTAACGGAGAACCTTTGCCAGTAGCTCTATTGTAACTCCGATTAAGGTGGGTGATAAAAGAGAACCACACACACATTATTTTGACAATCTCACCTGTGACCTTATGTACTTAAATCTACTTCTGACTTGTTCTGTGGTGTGTTTTTCAAAGTATGGATGCTTTTTATTTGACTCCTTATGAAGCTTTTTCCAACGGAAAAATTTTTCTCCAGTTTTACCTGTCACTAAAGTTTGCTCCGTTGTTACCATTTTATAAAACTCTTGTGGCGGTAGCTCTTCCATCTCTTCTACACTCCCCTCTACAATAGAAATGTGTGATGCATCCGTTAAAAGGCAGCTCACAGATGACAACACGCTCTTCGTTGGGGAAATGGCAGTAGCTGAACCAGTTTCCTTGTCTGTTGAAAAACAATAAGGGTTTAAAATAAAAAAATACTATGTTTGAAGCGTACAAGGATACATTTACATATAGAAAATTCCATGTAGTAATCGATGCTAAATTCGAATGAAAAAAGCTTACGGAGATTCAGGTCGCTGTTCACATTCAGTTAAACTTTCTGAAAGCCCCTCATTGTCCACAATTCCCGCACTTGTGGAAAGGACAAGGAAGCCACTGTGTCCCTGTTAATTGAGAAAGAGATTAAGTTGGAGTGGTTTGCACAGTGTTATGTATGTTCAATTCCGAGTGACTGTTAAGTAAGCTGACACTTACTGTCTCTATTCCTCCAGTTTAGAGACAATTTTCTTTGACTGCTCGCTGGTGGCATAAACGGAATAGTATCGCCTGGCTGTCTCGTAGCTGTGGCCTGCGAGGTGGGAAAGCTCTTGCCTGAAGGATGGATCCTTATTCTTACTCCACTCATATGATATGGTTGACCGCCTCATCATCCTCGTGTTTACGATTCTAGAGATGACCCAAGCGTTGAGGGACAGTTTCTGCAATATTGCTGTCACATTAGATATGTGCATTTTTCCACAGCACTCATTGCCTGTAGCAATGGAGCTGAGCAATACTGGGCAAGATTCAAGTTGGCAATCGGTGATGATGGGCCTTGCATACATCATGTACGCCTTCATGGCCCTGTCCTCTACACTGTTAAGAACAACTGCACGACCAAAACTCATGGTCTTGTGCTAATTTTTACAACGGTTCCCTCCTGACTTGTGAGCCTTTCATTCCATTCACCTACTGTGAACTCTTGGAACTCTTCTTAAAGAGCGCACAAGAAGGCTCGTTATGAGGGCATTTCTCAGTTTGTTTGTTAACTTTTTTTTCCATGTGCAACAACTCAAAATGGGATGGCACACATGTACCGGGCATGCTTATGCTTTGGATATAGAAGCAGGCCCACTGCTTTACTCTTTCTGATTAAGGATTTGCCATCAAACTTATCGTTCACTTTTTTTAAATGAATGCCGTATGAAGTGTTTCATTACTCTTAAAGTGACCGAGATGGAATTGGCACCCAGAACAAAAGTGTTCGAGAGATGTTTTCTGACAAGTTTGTTGAACTGCTTTATAAATTATTTCTCTCATTGCTTTGGGTGCTGTTCCTTATTTAAAGATGCTTCAGCAACGTTTTCAGTTGTCTCCTCTCCCGCAACAGGAACACACTGTAAGGATAAAAAAAAAAAAAAAAATAGGTAGAGTTTTGGTGTAGGTAAACACACACATGTTGCTATCATCGAATAATCAGTGAATAAAAAAAAATAATGCCTGTTGTACGTACTGACTGGAAAATTTCTCTGAACCGAGCACTTCCTCGCTTCAGTTTATGGCAGTGGACAAAGTGGAAGGCCACTCTGCTCAATGCTTTTTGGCACAATGAGCAGTACTTTTGTCTTCTGACAGGGTTTGACATCCTTGCTTCTTCCTGTCCCAAAACTTTCCCTTTTGCAATGAAGGCCTGCTGTTTCTCTGTGGTTGAGACATTATGGACAAAGGAGAGATGCCGCCTCATGTTTAGGACTTGTGCCGGACAAATGGGCATGGGGCAGGATATTGCCTTGCGCCCACCATTCGTTTTCACGTCTCTGACACGCGTGAGGACTTTTTTGTCAACTTTTGGGAGACTTTTTGATAACTGTCCAAAAACGTTTATTGGCAGCTACCTGTTTGTCCATTTCCTTCATAAGACGAAACATTTCTTTCTCCAAGGATTTAATTCTTTGGAAATAATCTCCTTCGACATTAGTTGTTATTGGAGTCTTCTGAGCTACCTACATTAATTATGTTTTGGAGAGCCATTTTATTGCTTGCAGCTGCTAATTGGAATGCATATGTTAAAACTGACACATTTCTTTTTCAGTTCATCATAGTCACCATGACGTTCCATAGCCTCATCTGTATTTTCCTCCATATTCTCTTCCACTTCATCACTGTCCATCTCTTCTTCCTGTTCTCTCTCTTTTTCCTCATTATCATCACTACTTTGAGAAGAGATGTTGATCGTAGGATCAACCCTCCTGCGCACATCCTCCTCAGTCCAATGCGAACAACTGTGTAACGGTTGCTGTACATTAACCTTTTTTTTTTTTTTTTTTTTTTTTTTTTTTAGGGTGGGGGGGGCGCTTCCTCGCCGGCAATGCATGTTCCTCCTCATCACTTAGATGACCTTGCTTTTTGAATATATAAGAACTCAGGTCAAAGTCTGGGTCCTTATCAGAATCATCCCCACTGAAAAGGTCTTTGTCTGCATTCTCACTATCATATTCGAAATCCTCTATGTTTGCACTCAACAGTCACCGTCTGTTCAATTGGTTTAAACTAGCATTTCTATATCAAAACATTCACTGTCTGTTCAATAATTAGTTTGCACTATTACAATTGACATGTTTCCGGTTCTGGAAATGATCTAGAAATGCATTATGCCAGGTATCAGTAATAATATGGTGCATATTATATTACGTCTTGGAAATAGCCAGTTGACCAGATGATGAAGATATAATTTTAATTCTTCGCGGGAACAGGGAAGTAGCCGCCATTATGGATGTGACGTCAGATTGTATACAAAAACACAGGGAACGAGTGGTATTCAGACGTTGTGTTCATATTTTCTACTGATTTTGTGATTATGGCCAGTCCATCTAAAACCAACGCTCCTCTGCTTTGTTATAAGTGCTTACTGTACACTGTGGTGGTGTGAGAAATATGTTGAAATATTACAAAGGGAATGAAATTTGTATAAATTCACTCCTTGTCTTGAGAGAACCCCAAATTAAAGAACTTGTTCTCTAACTTAAAATTAATCTTATTAGAGAAATTATGGGTTGTAAGGTCTCAGATAATATAATGTATGGATGGATTAGACACTATTCAGAGTATATATATATATATATATATATATATATATATATATATATATATATATATATATATATATATATATATATATATATATATATATATATTTTATACGTATTATGAGATACTGCTGGTAACTGAGGTTGTACTTTAATTTGTAGAGCAAGCAGCAGGTGAATGGTGGTCAACTTCTACCAGGCTTCACTAAGGGTGATGATAGAAGCTTACCAAAAGTAGACCTCTATATGATTATAGATTTCTGTCAGGATCTCCGTCATCCAGCAATTATTCTGCAAGTTAGTAATGGATTGTCAGGCTAAAGGAAAAGGTTTGGTTAGCTTTGAAACAAATAAAACATCAAGCAAATAAAAATTAATGAAGCTAAACCAACCTAACCAAACCTAGTCTAAGAAGTATAGGCCAAAATTAAACTAACATAACCAAACCTAGTCTAAGAAGTATTGGCCAAAATTAAACTAACCTAAGCAAACCTAGTCTAAGAAGTATAGGCCAAAATTAGCCTAACCTAAACAAACCTAGACTAACAAGTATAGGCCAAAATCAAACTAACCTAACCAAACCTAGTCTATCAAGTAGGCCAAAATTAAACTAACCTAACCATATATATTCCGAGAAGTAGGGCAAATTTACAACTTTAACATACCATTATTCTCTGCAACTCTTATTGATGTTACAGATAAACACGTTCTGTAGAGTTTTTTTTTTTTTTTTTTTTGTAGTACAGTACTCGATTTAAATTATAAAATACATAATATAGATTTGGGCACATAACAAAGACTTAACTGGGGCCAACGGCTGTGACATAAGTGCAACAAACTGACAGGATTTAAATAGGTTCTCAAAGTACAGTAATTCTGAATAACTTGATTCAATTTATAAAAACAATGTACAGTAGAATGGGGCAAAAATCCAAGACCTAACTGGGGCACAGTGAGAGTTGTTGCAGCCATTTCCGCAGCCTGTTTAGGTTACCATATATAATTTTCTGCTTGATAAAGGGTTAAATCTGTAAATTCACGTCAAAATAATTTTTCAGGTCTGCTGGTGTAGACTATGGAACTGATGCTGTTGGGTATGTACAGTTGAGACGAGCGGATGGAGTCTGTGAAGTTGTTGGCCGCAGAACACCCGAGCAAAAAGTTTCATCAAAACCTTACACTTGTTGTCAAGATTGATGAAACTTCAGAAAAGGTTGTTGATACCAAATGCATGGACTGTGCAGAGGCAGAAGGTTACTGTAAGCATGCAGTAGCATTTTTAGGCTGGCTTCAGAGACGAAGTTTGGAAAAATCAGTGACTTCAACTACCTCCTACTGGAAAAAGCCTCGGTTATCAAATGTGCCAATGGAGACCAAGACAACCGCTTTGGAAACACTTCGACCAAATTCCAGAAAGAAGACCAAGACAGAATATAATGCTTCTGGCAGATTTATTACTGCAGGGTTAGAAAGTGCTCCTGAAGGGACAACTGGTCTCATCTTTGATCACCTTGCTTTTAAGGGCCGTATTCAAGAACGCTCGTCGTATCCCGACCGTCGTAGCACGGTATTCAAGAATCGTCCCACCGTTGTCTGTTACCACGGCTGGTACAACGGTTATTTCTCTTTACACCCTCATAGGTGAGTTTTTGACAAGTTAAGGAGTTACTGCCATATACTATGAATATATTTGTGTCATATTTATGCTGGAATACGATGTAGGAAGGATAATTCAAGTGATGTAAGTGGTGAGGAGTCTCCGTGGGTCTCCACAGTGATTCATCACTTACTTTTTTCCATTTTCTGTTTAATATAGTGCTGTAAGTGGATAACCAACACTGCTAAACGTGATATTTTAGTGGTAGAAGTGTAAAATGGTAACAATACAGGGAATCAGGTAAGTGTAACACATCAAACACAGTGAAGCCAAACTGGCCTCGGGGAGCGATAGTATTCTTATTATCATGAGTGAAAAACTAGTGTTATGATTACTATTTCAACGATATAAAAACATTTCATATGTAAATTAATTGTATTAGCCGTGTGGCTGTGCATAACATTGATGCAGAAAGCAGACCAGCTATGGGCAACTGCTCCTCCAAACACAGTAGTTCTATAGTGTTAGCCATATAAAAAAAGTTAATATTAGAGAAAAAAATGTTAATTTGTTACCAATAGTGCATTACATTCAACAAAAGATATGAAAAAAGCATAGATAACATGGAACATTGATTTAAATCCAGCCACATTTGTTATAGTGAAGCTGTGCACCAGAAAATTTGATCATATAAAGCTAATCATGAATTAAATGTTGGGGATTTCAACCAAATGGTATTAAATATTAATACAATTTGGTATTAATTAATGACTGCATGCATAATAAAACCCGTCACTGAAAAAGGCATTCAGAACTTTCAATTGAGAAAACAAATAGAAATAAATAAATGAAAATAAATAAATAAAAAACCTGTCAATAACTAAGAACATGGTTAGTCTGTGTTAGATAAATGTTCCTGCTAAAGATGAGGTGGGTCAGTTTCTCCCAATTAGAAAATTATGTAACTATTTGTTACATGAATTACATGAATTTATTCATATGTTGTGTTGTTTAGTTAGGATTAACCACATACTTAGATAACATGATCCTCTGAACACATGTATTTGAAGCATCTTGTCAGCTTTGTTCACAAGGTTGATGAGCTGAATTTAGTCTGGCCCGGTAAACATCCACATATTACCCTCATCACTTCAGACCACAAGGTTATCTGTCATTTGCAATGGTAACAAATCAAGAAGTACGTTAAATACTAGGAATTAAGGCATGAT
>JAHFWG010002544.1:0-13700 GCA_020233015.1 Callinectes sapidus | reverse complement strand
TTTACAGCATATCAAAATCATGAATTAACAATACAAAAAAACAAGTCTCCACATATATCAGTCATTCACCTGCTATCCACCTTCAAAAGTTCCATTGAATGTGATAGACCATCACAATGGAGTTCAACACAAGGCTTGCTGGAGACTGATGCCTGCCTACTGCATAGTGTGATTGCGTTCATTTACTGAAATATTCATTATTATGAAAGAAAAGGAAAGAAATTCTTGAAGAACAAAATTCCTACCATACTAGACAGAGTGAAATATGGATGTATAGGAGTGTTTAAACAGTAAATAAAGGAGTTTGAACTAAGGCTAACTGAAATTAGGTCTTGGAGTGTGAGTGCTTGAAAGACAAAGCATGACTTTCTCCCTGGATATGAACCTTTGAGATCAGACATAAACAAAACTATGAAAAATAACAAGAGCAGTACGGATGTAGTAGACACTAGATCCTCAAGGCAATCTTTTCATCTGTGGGTGTTTGTTACAATAAATCATGGAGTGCATAAATACTTGAAAACAAGTCAAAGGCCAGAAATCCAAAGATATACATTGAGAGAGGGAGAGAGAGAGAGAGAAAGAGAGAGAGAGAGAGAGAGAGAGAGAGAGAGAGAGAGAGAGAGAGAGAGAGAGAGAGAGAGAGAGAGAGAGAGAGAGAGAGAGAGAGAGAGAGAGAGAGAGAGAGAGAGTAAATATACATATAAGCAAAGGATGTCAAGATTAATGTAATTTTGTATGTACTTCCATAAAAGAAAAGCATGCTCATTAGTTGGCGATGACAATGTCATTCCTTTATTATTTAGTTTGGCAAGTTTTAAGGTGATCTGTCTAGCAGCATTTCTGAGGTAGTCTGGGGCGCTGAGTTATACACAATTTTTCCCTCCAATGATGCTTCTTTGTCATAAGAAAAATAAACAAACTTGGACACAAAACAGACATCCATATTTATGATATGTATTTTACCCTATGTAGATCTTGATGAGGTTTGATAACAGATGAATGACTGTATAGCTAGAATCCCCACCAGTTACACTCTGCCCTCCCCCAATGTTGTAACAGAGGCTGCTGGTCATGCCAGAAAGCAACACATAACACCAACACACTGTGCTCAGAGCTCCTCTACGCTCCATTAAGCTACTCAAATACTACAAAAATATTAAAACTCAAAACATTACAGTCACTTACAGTGTCATTTGGTAAATAATAACTAAATAATCATTATTAAGTAAATTAAATGTTTGACAGATCAAAAGGCCAAATTCAAAGTTAACATCATAAGATGCATCAATATGATATGCTTCACTTTCTTCACTTGAGTAAGATAACATTATATTACTACATTTTTCTTGCAGAACAACATGCATATCTATAGAAAGGTTACACATCTGCTGCTGTGTCATGTGTTGCTTAAAACAGGTACTCTGCACACCAACAAAGTCTAAAGAGGTATCATCAGATCTAAAAATTTAAACATCATTATCATAATTTTTCTTGTACTTCTGATAAATTCAGATAAAATAATTTTAGTAACACTACTTCAAAATAAGTTGTTAAAAGAACAAAACTGATATGAGTGAATATTTCACATAAAGTATTTCAAAACCTTTCCCAGAAGTAAAATATATTTGGCCATATGCTGTTGGCAATGTGATGAAACTCAAGCTTATTTTCATTTTTCTGTCTTGCAGTCAGATCTCATCACTAGAGACAAAGTTGCGAGTCATCAGTGAAGACAATAATATTGCAATTGTAAATAATTGCTGAACTCTACAACATTACAATTGCAGGTTTTAGTTAAAGACTTGCCATGAGTGCACCAGCAAGTCACTGCACTGATAGTCTCATTAACACTGCAACTGTGGGTCACTGCTAAAGATTTATTGATGTAGCTCGTAGAGGAACACAAAAAAGAGAGAAACTCACTATACACAAGTCACTGTGGACCAAGGACAGTAGAAACTTCTGTACACTATTTACACTATGCTTGTGGCTGGCACTGTTCCCAAAATGTTTATGGGGTTCATTTCAACAAAAGACTGTAATTCAGAGTGGCAGGAGACACACTACACGAGGCGGCAGCAGCTGGGGTTGACCCAGTGTTCTACACTGTCGGCCCCTCATGAAAAACTTGTCATATTTCAGAATCTATATGGTTTATTGCCTAGTGAGTAAACAAGGTGGGGTGGGTATCCCTGGGTGTCAAGGGGTGATGCAGTGTAGGCATCTCCTGGACCCACCCGGCTGAGGTTAGTGACGACTGAACAGTTCCTCATAGCTCTGAAAATAGTTACCATCTTCATTAGTTTAATCTTTCTACCTTTTAGCTGGAATTTACAATACTAATGAATTTTTAACTACCATGAACCAGTGCTATCTTAAAGATAACATTTCAAAATATATATTTCTATCTAACAAAAACTGCAACATTTGGAATAAGGCCGCACTGATATTTGAATTTACAAACATCATCTGAGATGGCTGGCATAAAATTCATGCATAAATCTTATGAATAAGACCCATCTATACATCTCTTATAAACTTTCTTTCCTATGAGTACCTCTTTGTGAATGATTGCAATGAGTGTCTACATCTACATATCTCAGTACTATACATATATACATAGTAGTCATACCTAGTCTCAATTGCTTACCTCACATGCTCTTTTATCATAGCTTCCCAACTTACAGGCATTTTCTGAATAGTACCACACAAGGAAACCAGGCTTTACTTAGATATGTCAAGAAAGACTATTGATAGTTGCAGTCATCTTCCCAATGGTTTTAGTTCATAAAAAGAGCACTATCAGTGTACATGTCAAGGTAAATATGAACTAATCTACATCCTCGTGGACACCAATCAACCTGCTCTTTTATGCAACATAGCAATGAAATACTTGAGTAAATTCACTCATGCAAATACTAACTAAGTGTTCAGGCCATTCAGCTAAGATAGCAAGGTTATCATGCAAATCTGCTTTAAAGCTAATATAACACCTATTTTTGCAAAACTGAATTACTATATCTTCTGGATGGTGTTGTATAGAGTAGATTACATCTAGAAGTGGAAGCAACAGGAATAAAGCCACTGGAGTAAGCAACCTGACAGTAGGTGAAGTAAAACTCCATCTGGTGAGCAGCACTGGAGAGCATCACCTTGACACTCATACTAACTTCTGTGGTTTTGAAGCAATGACATAATTACTAAATTAAATATAAATGTTTGAACAGCTAACTAATTCTGATGATTCATTACTCAATATTTCTGTTACAAGTAAATAGGTAGCTTTATGCATTGCCTCATCTTATACTTGTCACTATTTGAGAATCGGCATTTTATATTGCTAACACAGACAATAATTAGTCGATGGAGCACAAAATACAACACAACACTATACAACATACAGTCTACACACGAGACAAACTGATACAGCTGACCACAGAGGAGTCAAGGTGCACAACTCATGGGCTCACTCACAAAGGGGGCAGATGCAGTGTGAGTGAGTGGGTTAGTGCAGGCCTCATTTCAACGCATCTTCCTCCTCCTCCTCCTCATAGTCTTCCTCATAGTCATCATGAGGAGGGGCGGTGGCCTTGGGGACTGGTGCCTCGAGGGGGAACACATCTAAGGGTGGTCCTCCCACGCCAAGGCCAAGACCCATACCAATGGGCCGGATAATGTTCTTACTCTGTGGTTGGGTGAGTGGGCCATGGCTCTTATTGGATACCTAAGTTGGTGTGTCAACATCTGGCTAGGCTAGGATCATTTCTTCCGATTGCAGAAGTAACATTCAAAGCCAAACAAAAGCTAGCAAGCAATACTAACCTTTTTATATAATTTAAGATATGAAAGAACTAAAGTTCCCATAACTTTAGATAAATGAGATCTCATATTACTGTACACTGCTCTACCTTCAAGTCAGTAATGACATACACTTGACACATCTAATTATGCTATAAGAAAATATCTTTGTGAGCATGTAAGATCAAAGGGTGATAGGGATCATACTTGTATCCTGCTACATGTATAATTTTTGTCTAGAATCTATAATTCTAGAAAATGATCTACACTTATCAATAAATATGAACCAATACATCCCAAAGTATTCTAAACTTTTCTAAACTTCCGCTGTGTTTATTGTATAATTTTGAAATTTTGTTTACCACCAAGTATCATATTATATTCCATCTAATATGACAGTGTTGTATGCATTATTTTGCCAAAAGACATGCAATTTAAATGAGTTCCTTAGCCATTAGGCAGCAAGTGATACACTGAATATGACACTTTAGTTAGATTTGCCACATGAGGGGAGTGGAAGATTTTCAGAACTTTGTAATCCCCCCTCTTCATTAAATTTTCAAGAACACTTAGAGATTTCAAAATGATGTTTGACAAAAGAAAGATGAATATAAATTGTTTTGTTTTCAGTATCATTGTTTATCATTTTTTTTTGCAAAAAAGAAATACAACATGTGGTTAATCCATCCTGTTAATGGACTTGGTCACTGCATATCACTCACCACACTCTAAAACCACCATAAGCCCCACTGCCAACAGATGATCCTCACATCCCAACTCAACACTACTTGAGGTAAAAAGTCTCAAAAGCAAAAGAATTGGGCATGCCAGCTTTAGATTTATAGAAATCTTTTACTCATAGTACTGTAGTTACTCCTTCTTGTAAATACCTCATTGACCCCTGGTAAAGTTTCATCCCATACACAGTACATTAACCATAAAACACACGCACACACACACACACACACACACACACACACACACACACACACAGATACACTTACCTGTCCTGGCCGCCAACCACAGCCAGGAAGGGGCAGCCCATCAGCACCAGTTGGGCATGGAGCATCCAAACCAGGCACTCCCATCTCCCCTTTAGGTCCTGACTTGCCTCGCCTGCCCCTCCGACCCTGAGACAACCAAGAGGCATTAATGTCTTCACTAATTAATCTTACAAAATACTTTGTAAAGGATATCACATGTAAATATAGTAAAAAATCAGGTTGTAACCTGGTGAAGCTCAAAGTAATCAAATTTATGGTGTAGACATTATAAATGTGAAAATAGGAAGAGACAACTTGAAAGTGTATGGGAAAGTGAACTAAGCCTTATGACAAATGCTAGATTGACGTGCTATCATGCTTTATAAACAGATGGCTTATTTTATTCCAATTCAAATAACGTAAAGGAGTCCTTAATTGGTTGTAAAATTTCTTTAGTATGTCACAAATACATGTCATTATACCCCAAATCTAAACATGGTAAAAATTGTACCTATTAATATTTCAAATGCCTTGATTTCAAGAAAAATTCTAATGCTGTAAGACAACTCTATAATGTTTGGGCATAGACTGACAGATCCATGTGGTGACATTAACCCCTTCAGCACTGGGACACATTTTCATATCTATTCTGGTTATTACATGTCAAATTCATACAACTTCAGAAACTCATGTTGGGATTAAAATAGTACAGACTCTGGTCATTAATCTTCTGACGTAAACAGACCCCCTCCTAATGTCAATAAAATAATCTAATCACACCCAAAACTCATGGTAAAAATGTGTCTCAGTACTGAAGGGGTTAAGTCTCATATGATCCCATCTATGAGAGTTAGTTTCTGCATGGCTACTATCTTGCCTAGCAATCACATAGTAAGCAAAGAGAAACTAACAAATGTTTTTATGTAACCCACCAGTATAAAACCTTAAGTCTTAGGTGAGCATTGTTCATTCTATATGATGAGTATATGTCATAATAAAGAAAAAAAAGAGCTCTCAGGGTTAACCTCCATTCATGCTACCAAAAATGTAATGAGTAGAGACTGCACAAAGGTCAAACTGCATTATGGGTAAACTCAAGAACTGAGGTACACCTCAGAGTCAGAGAACCCTTGTCATTATGATAATGTACACACATGACTAGTGATAGTAGTAGCATCACTTGATGGTTGTGTTCAAAAAGACATTTGTTTTGCTAATACATTTTAAAAGCAATGATGGCAAAAGAACATACTACAAGCATGCATTTAAAAGACTCACCCTCTCCCCCTTCATGCCCTTCTCTCCTTTTGGACCCTGTTGGGAAGAAGAGAGCATAATTAACCAAAATTCTTCTCATTAATAGTTGTCTGACACAACACTCCAAAATCATTACAACTAAACATCAAATTTAAAAAAAAATCCATTTACTCTTTATTTTACGATGCAGAACAAGTGAAAGCTAATGACAACAACAGTCAGTGATGGGCAGGGTGGTGGGTGCAAGCATGCAGGGCTTTACTAGAGCACAGTGTTAGTACCTCCACCCCTGGAATGCCGTCGGTGCCCTGAAGCAGAAGACGGGACACATTAGTCACACCACAACACTGCTGGGGAACTGCAGGTTAGGAGCAGGAGAGGGCCACTCACAGTCCTACAGAGGCATGCTAAAACACTTCCAACCAACGTACCACAGACTTGTCTCCTCAACTGCTAGGTTGGCAAACATGCAAGTTTTCTCTGGTTTATAGTGAGATGTTCCACATTTTACAAGGTCAGCAAATGTAATAAGAAGCATAGTGCAGAATTGATTTTGGTAATTATTAGCCTTGTTAGAATTTTTGGTGCTTTCTTTTGCAGAAAGACCTTTTGCATGTTATGCAGTGCAACTAGTCACTGTGTTGTCCATGAGCTCTAAGCCTTAAAATGAGAATACATGATGAAAGTGAGGAAGCTTAGAGGAAATTTTAGGTTGGGAGGTGCATATGTACTGTAAATATAGATTTTGAGCTATAAGTTGAAAGATTGATATATACTTTCAAGATGAAAATACACAATGTATAAAAGAAAATGTGTGTCTTAAGAGAAACAAAGAAATATGCACTACTGTTTGTTAATGAAGTTGGTTTATTATACAAAGAATAAAGAAGTGATGGGGAATTGTGAAACATTTCTACCTACAGATGGCTCTCTACTTGATGATACAGCCTTTCTACCCTTACTTTTACCTACTATAGTGATATGTCAACTCAACAAGTTTCAATAGGTAAAATACCAAGGGCCAAAAGTTATCTTGCAACCAAACTCCACGTCTGCCTCCCTATCTCACACTCTTCTTGTTTCTACATTTCTCATATCCTCTTCCAATCATCTCCATCTAACCCCATTGCCCCCTTTTTTTCACTCTCCCATCTATTCAGGACAGCATACACACACACACACACACACACACACACACACACACAGACACACACACACACACACACACACACACACACACACATAGAAACCACATCAGCAGCAGCAAGAGGCACAAGTGATGAAAAAGCAGCAAATTAAAAATAACATATACTGATGTGGATGGGTTACTATCCAATATGCCAGAAATAAAGCACTATTCACATATTCATAAACCAGATGTGTTCTGCACGGTGGAGACAAAATTAAAGGAGAAGATCCACACCTAGCAACCTGGGATGTAACATGAAAGGTTGTGGTCTCATTGTCTCGCTATGTGGTATGCGAGTGGTCTCAGTCCTATCCTGAAGATTGGTCAGTACAAGCTCTGAGCTCTTTCCATAGAGGAATGGCTGGTGGAGTAACCAGCAGACGATCTAGGTGAATAGATGAATACACACATGCGCACACACATACATACACAACTCGATAAATACAGACACACAGCCAGGAAGTGCAGTGGTTAGTGCACCCAACTCACAATCAGGAGGATCCAGGTTAGAATCCCAGGTTATGTTTGGAAAACTGGTTAAATCCCTGGTTCACCTAGCAGGTGTAAGTTATAAGATATGATCCACTGATAGGTAAAAGAACCAAACTCTGAATATTACAAAAATGTACACGGGGTGGCCTGACCACCTACGGACTAGTCAACTAGGTTGCCCTGGCATCATCTAGCAGCCACAGTATTGAATTGTAGGACACTTCCATGGAGGTGGGAGTATACTTAAGACATGTATGTTAGTATATAAATATGTTGTAATACGGAGATTTTGAACTGTAAAGCTGCAATACATACAAACTGAAATTATTACTATTTCATACACACACACACACACACACACACACACACACAAGCAAACTTAAATGACACTTTATAAATCATGATGCAAAAGAAAAAGATAAAAACTACTCTTGTTTCTTTAAATAAAGAAGAAAAAAATTAAAAGCATGTATGTAGTTCCTAAAAGTATGTATATATGGGTGATATTCTCATTACTCATGACAGTTTGCAAAGAATGTAATGGGTTGATGGAAAAATTTTCAGAGTTTACCAACAAGTATTTCAGAGCAGACAAATCCTCCACAAAAAGACTCCGATTCAATGAATGTAGAACCCAAGGTACTCACTTGCCATGTTTTCAAGGCATTCATTATAAAAAGCAAGGTTTTTTCTGCTGAATTCCTAAATTACTGAAAGCATCATGCACCACAGAATTCCCAAGAAATTAATCTCTGCAGATCTTTATGCTTGTCATAATGCAGACATTCTTCTAAATACCTTTTTACTGGTGAAACACTATGCAGAAAACTGTAAAAGCTTGAAAATGTTATATTGTTAATTCACATAATTAAAAATGTATCTATCCTTGATTATTTTAATTCAAGACACTTCTATCATTGCTGCAAAAAACACACAGTATGATTAGTTAAGAATTTCCTTCAGTAAATACACTTGATATCCTAAAAAAGATTTTATGATCATAAAACACAATGTCAACATTTATCTCCTCATGTCACACCGGAATGGTTACTCAGACTCACAGATAGAAAGCACCTCACCTAAAACCTCATATATTTAGAACTAAGAGATTCAAATATTAAGTGTTTAAAAAATGCTACAATGTCCTATATATGAGTATTTTTTTTAAGTTCTAGGTAATTTTTCATGAGTTATGTGGAAATGCAGCTAAGAAGAGCATTTACACAAAGTAGAGGCCAGATCAGAGTTAGTGCCTCACATGGGATCACACCCATGGGAAGACTTGCTGGACACCTACCGCTGGCCCTGGCTTGCCTGTCTCCCCTGCCCGGCCGGTCTCACCCCGCAGCCCCATTGGTCCAGGCAGCCCCATGGGTCCCGGGTCACCTTTGTCACCTTTGGCACCCTGAAAGGTAATAGCACTTTGGTAAATCAAACTTTCATATTACATACGAAAACAACAGTACATTTGATTTTTAAAGTTCTGCTATTTATTTATGAAAATGTGTGATGCATTCTTAAAAAAAATAGTAAGAATATCAAAGAAAATACAATACAGAAGCATTTTACACATGATAACTTGAAAAAAAGTGTACCACAATGATTACAAAAGGACCTTGAGATATACTTGTCCTTAGAAAGCTGTTTAGACAAAACCATAATTTTAGAAATATGTAGTCCTAATATAGATGTACTAACTACACCACCTGGCAGTATTGCCAGATGGTGTAGTTAGTACTATAATTAATTCTTTTACTAAAGAGTATTACAGTATTTTCACTCCAGGTCTGCACCCCACCAATGGCTGGTTGCCTTCAGGATTTGGGTGACCAGAAGAATGAGTAACAACTCACACTGCTGGATAAGATTACAAGTGCTATCTGAGGCTATGCATGCACGTGCAGGTTAGTTAAATATATACCCACACAAAACTACACACTAAAGCTGCCTGTTTCACAAATTTTTGGCAAAAACCTGAATACATAACCGATGAATACAATAATATACAATCTTATTTGGATATAAAAGTCTAAATGTGTTGTCAAATATGTCCTTAAAAAGCTGTAGTCAGTATTCTACCAAAGATCTCAAAAGAAAAACAATTCCAGAAATGGCTTGTTAAGTATTTGGTTTAACCAGCTACATGCAATTTTCACATCTCTTGCAAGTTTCATCAATAATCTGTGAAATAATCTTTAGCAACAATAAAATGTAATTTTCTGAATATTTGAAAAGACTGCCATGTCCACACATAGCTATAATGAATTTCACTGAACTCTACAAATCTTATGTGTTGAATGACTGAACAAATAAATAACTATAGCTCACCTCAATCTTTCTTTACCAAATCTATTTCTCAGCTCTAGAGGAATTCTTGTCAAACTTCCATGTATTTTACCAAACTTTTCTCATTACTTTTACAAAATAGGAAGCACAACCACAACAAGCACACAGAACACCACTCAATCAATGGATTTAAGTATTGTGATAGAAATTTTCCTGAAATATTACTGCTGAAACAGATGAATTTATCTATAATTATTTCAGCTGCCACTGAACACTCCTAGTTAGCTTGAATTGTTCTGATATCAACATTCCAATACAGATCAGTAGTACACCAACTGAGAAAGTGTAAAATTCCTGCCAGGCAACTTACTGGCTCTCCCTTGGTGCCATCCTTGCCCCTGCCTCCCTTGATGCCTGGAGGTCCCTGCAGGCCTGGCGCACCAGTTGGCCCAGGTGGACCTGAAGGACCCATGATCTGCCACAAACACAGACATTACCTTTTATTCTCAAAATACCATATACATGTTCTACTACATACTTGTGTGTCATAATACATCAGACAGTGTTTCACACACAACATGATGAGGCACTCACCACCTCCCCTGGCACCTCTGTCCAGATCCTGCTGGAATCACCCTGTGGCAATAGAAACATGTGGTCAATTTTTAGCATTGGGAAAAAACAACAACAACTTAGGAAAGAATGTCTATACACAATTGGATTTTATTTCATGACAACTTATTTGTTTATTCGTGTGTAAAATTAAAGCTTCTGAGCATAATATTTCATCATTATGTATCTACTCTCCCCAAAAGCATCTACATACACATTTTATGGTAGTATGTATGATTATATATATATATATATATATATATATATATATATATATATATATATATATATATATATATATATATATATATATATATATATAGATATATATATTATCACATTTTTACACTTCCCTTACAAATGAAGTTAGCCATAAAACATGTAGTGTACAGTACATAGTAAGCAGCTGACAAAGTAATGTACTATAAACACACAGATGGACAACTCACCTGTCTTCTGAGTTTTTTCAGTTTCTGGAAGGCAATGAAAGGAGCATATGATAATTGTACAGAATGCTACTTTGAAAATCCCAAGATACAACAATAATAGCATCATTAAAATATGATAAATACATAGGTACCTATTATAATAAAATAACCACATTTTGAACTAAAAATATGTAAAGAAATTCCAGACATGTTTTTAAGACAGTGACAAGGTTGAGTCTTGCTGACACAAAGCAAACATGAAGTAAGTACTTACTGAGTCTCCTTTGTCACCCTTGTCGCCCTTGAGGCCTGGCAGACCCTGAAAGATGCAAGCATTTGTCGTTCATCACTCATTTGCATTACAGTAGATGTCAATATAACTCAATTTATACTCTGAATCTAAGGTAACATAGACAAAATGCTAATAAGAAATAATATTTTCAGTTATATATGCACTGTAACACAAATTATTCTTGAGACACAACAAGGCTCCATATTTTTCATGCTACATAGAATAGGACTAAAACATTTGAGTACAACAATGGAAAATTGTGGAATAGAAATCTTACACAATCACAGAATACGAAAATGGCATACTTGACAGTACATAATTGCTGTTAATGCACATATTTAAAAATGGTAGTCACTTTAGATAACTGTCTATCATTGACTTTTCATATCTAATTTCACTGACTTATCAATTTATTTTTTCTATTTTCACACAAATTTTACCTCAATTTGCTCATAAAGAAACAAAGTGAGTTGAAAGACAATGACAAAGATCTTATCCCGACGCAACATTGAAGTGGATCCTTTCTGAGCCATCTCCACCCTGCAGCCTGCCACTGTCCACCACTCAGGACTCACCGGAGGTCCTGGCAAGCCAGGTG
The DNA here is from genome assembly GCA_020233015.1 of Callinectes sapidus. Lineage (NCBI taxonomy): Eukaryota > Metazoa > Arthropoda > Malacostraca > Decapoda > Portunidae > Callinectes > Callinectes sapidus. The sequence goes on along the minus strand of JAHFWG010002544.1, from coordinate 1,762 downwards.
GTCCCATCAGGCCTGGAGGACCAATGTCTCCATATTCACCCTTCTCTCCCTTGGGGCCCAGTGCACCTGGTAACCCTGGTGGCCCCTGTGGACCAGACTCCCCATGGATGCCATCCACCCCTGGAGGACCTCGTGGCCCCAACTCTCCCTTAGGGCCTAGAGTGCCCATGGAGCCTTTCTCTCCTGAAAGGAAAAGAAAAAAATAAAAGATATGCTGCTGTAGATATAGGTAAGTACTCAGGCGATCCCATACAAGAATACTATTTTAGCAAATACATGACTTTCTTTGTGGACTGAACACTCCCAACATTGAGATACAGTACACAATACATCACTTTGGATATTGTGACTATAATAATTGCTAAACTGAAAGACGGTTCTTGTAGCCTTTGTACATTCTGTTAATAAATACATGCATTGAAGATGTGTGTACAGTACTTTATCATATTGTGCTCTAAACAAAAGATATAAGAAGAACAAATTGTAAGTCTCTTTAAGCTGATGTCTTATTCATTTGATGAATTCAATTTTCTCTTGTAGTTACCTTTACAGAAACCACTTTCTCTCTTTCTCTTTGTCCATATATATATATATATATATATATATATATATATATATATATATATATATATATATATATATATATATACACACACACACACACACACACACACACACACACACACACACACACACACACAGTGGTACTTCGAGATATGGGTTTCATTCCTTCCATGACAGAGCTTGTACCTTGATTTGCTCATAACTCAAAACAAATCTTCCCCCATTGAAATGAATTGAAATGCCATGAATACATTTCAACCTCACCACAAAAAGCATTTTATTTCAAGTGTTTTCATATGAGAAAAAGGTATTTATAAATAACAAATATTGTATATAAATATAATGAAACATAAAAGAGAGAACAAAAGCAAATGAGCTAGTTCTATAAAGCATATTTATCTTGGATATTAGGGCTGCATTCCATGAAACATTACCCACATGCATGTAGTTTTATCCACACAAGTCTACATTTGGAGGTGTTGATCAGCTTAAGTGGACAAAAAAAAGCTACCAAAGGAGACTGGGTTATCAATAAATTGGAAAAGGCTCATTGATGCCCTTGTACTAGATGCTGTAGACATTATTCATATAATAAATGAAATTTTAAGTAGGAAAAAGGAGTAGAGAGAACTGAAGCTGTAAAGGTTTGTTTGTTCTCCCCACAGGTAGAGGGGATGGGACAAGTTTGTTTTGCCTTTTCAGTTATGTACTGTACTTTCATTCCCCATAAACTCTTGTTCAATCACTGAACTTGTTGCACTCTTAAGGCTACACTTTATTGTTGAACTAAATTATTGTATTTTTTTACTTCATTTTTTAAGATGCATTCACCAAACTCGGATCAATTTGTCTTCATGACTTGTTCTGTTAATTTCCTCGAGGTGGTACAGAGAAGACGAGGGGGTTGCAGTCAGGTGAACCGAGACGCCAGATATCAAGTGAAGCTTGGTAGACTAAGTTCTCTGACAGCCAGGACTGGGTCTTCTGACTAGTATGGCTGGGCCTTGAGTCTTGCTGCCACATGTAGGGCCTACCTGCAGCTACATGGTCTATGCAGGGCTTCACTACCTCACTCAGAATGTGGATGTAGCCATTGGTGTTCAGCTTGAGGCCTCAGGGAAGAAGTGGGGTGGCATGATGTCCCCTTCACTGCTGATGACACAGAAGACCATACTGTACTTGTCGCTGGAAACTTTGT
>JAHFWG010002542.1:0-13704 GCA_020233015.1 Callinectes sapidus | reverse complement strand
TCATCAATCTCTCTTCAAATTTCAACGCAAAATAGTTCAATGTTAATGTCACAGCAAACTCATACCAACATATATAAAATCAAATACAACACATTAACTCTGAACATCCTAATAATATAACATCCTAACCACTATTTTCCTCCCTACATTTCATTATTATGAATTAGATTGCATTACCATAACATTATCATGTTATTATCATTAAGCACTTGGAGTACTCGCAGGTAGCAGCAATGAGTGGATTGACCACCTCAACAGTGACTCCCTCCTTGGCCGGAGAGGCTGTTTCAGGTATGACCGAGTTTTTCTTTCCTTAAAAGACACCAAGTCGGTCTCGCTCGCCCTTAGTGTAATCACTTGGAGTACACGAAGGTAGTAATGATCACTGGTTTGACCACCTCTAGAGCGATTCCTTGGCCGGAGAGGCGGTTTGGAGGTATGACTGAGTTTTTCTTTTGTTTAGGTTGCCTGTTTTTGTGAAATGAGCAACTCTGCAGGAGAACGCCAAGTCAGTGGCGCCTGGCCGGAGGACACCAAGTCAGTGGCGCCTAGCCTGAGTGCAAGCACTTGTAGTAGAGGAAGGTAGCAATGATTGGATTGACCACCCCTGCAGGAGGACACCAAGTTAGCGGCTCCTTGGCCGGGGAGGCTTTTAGGAGGTATGACTGAGTTTTCATCTCCTTAAAAGACATCGTCAGTTGCGCACGCTCTTCGTTTAATTCATTAAGTACCTGGAATACACGAGGATGGCAATGACTGGATTGACCACCTCCAAAGCGACTCCCTGGGTGTTTGGAGATATGACTGAGTTTTTCATTCTCTTGTTAAGGTGGCCTGTTTGTGAAAAGACCACCATTGCAGGAGGACACCAAGTGAGTGGCGCCCGCCCGTCGTGTAAGCACTTGGAGTACAGCAAGCTAGCAATTACTGGATTGACCACTTCCTTGGCCGGAGAAGCTGTTTGGAGGTATGACTGAGTTTTTCTTTCCTCAAGAGACAGTCACGCCCGCCCTTGGTGTAACCACTTGGAATATACCAAGGTAGCAATGAGCAGATTGACCACCTCCACAGTGACTCACTCCTTGGCCGGAGAGGCTATTTGAAGGTGTGACTGAGTTTTCTGTGGCTGACACCAAGTCGCTCGCGCCCGTTGTGTGAATGAGGAGATTGAATACTTGTAGAGAGAGAGAGACTCCCTTGCTGGAGAGCCTGAAAAGATTTCATCATCATCAGAGTTCAGTACTGTGTCTTGTATAGGTATCTCCTTGCTCACTTCCCTGCTGGGATGGTGGTGACAACTCACTCCTGTTACACACACACAAGACTGAGCCGGAATTGTTACGGTTAAGTGTTAACAAATGGGCTTGATTGCAGCAAGCGTGCAATAAGTGTTGCCTGTGCTTTAATTAAGAATGACAAGATTTTGTGTGGGGATTTCGCCAACCGGATGCGTGACGGAACCTCCAGCCTTGTTAGGGAGAAATCTTAGCGGATTGCAGTGAGGATGCTGCTCTGCCGCCCACAACAGTCGTCTGCAGACGATTCGCTACGGCACGTCGGCATCTGGAGGTTCTCTATTAGGGAAAGGTGTGTGCGAGACCGTTTGTCGAGACACTCCCGAATTCCGTTTGCACGGGTCCATACTCTAGCTTGACAGTCCGAGGGCTGAGAAGAACAAATCTCTCGATAACTCAATGGTGACCATCCCGATGAAAGCCGTACGCAATATCGTTGGTCATCCAGCCGGGATTCTGCCTAAGAGGGGTGGTATCCTGGCACGGATAAAAGAAGAGAGAAGAAACAAGAAATAATAAGAAATAAGAGAAAAAAAAAAGAGAAGAAAGAAATAGTATAATAACTACTAAATTAGGTACGAGGTGAAAACTTGACAAGGATTGATGCGAAGGTCCCCAAAGCCTGACCGTTTTATGAAAGGGCACTGCAGGCATGACCCAGAAGTAAACATAGAGAGACAGGGGAACTAAGATGTTTGGTCCTGGGAAACAGAAAGGAGCGGTAAACCTCAGGAGAGGGGACATTTATAAGCCTAACTTTGATAGATGCATTGTCTTAACTCCGCCCCCATACCGCAGTGGGTGTGTCTAGTATAAGGTTGACCAGTGCCATGATATCCAGGCTGGCCATGCCACGCCTAGGGCGTGTCTTTTGTAAGAGATGTAATTACTGCATGTTGGAATATGTAAAATGTATAGAATATTCGACCTTAGTTATAAGGATAGTTTTTCTGATAAAAAATATGTAACAACTGAAATATGAAATGAGATGTAACGGAGATAAGAGAGACTTTTTTTTAGAAACAGCTTGTTGAGTGTTCGAGAGAGAGAGAGAGAGAGAGAGAGAGAGAGAGAGAGAGAGAGAGAGAGAGAGAGAGAGAGAGAGAGAGAGAGAGAGAGAGAGAGAGAGAGAGCTTTTTTTAGAAACAGCTTGTTGAGAGTTCAAGAGAGAGAGAGAGAGAGAGAGAGAGAGAGAGAGAGAGAGAGAGAGAGAGAGAGAGAGAGAGAGAGAGAGAGAAAGCTGATGAGGTCGCAGCTTCCCTGACAAGAGGAGGGTCAGGGGCGACATTGGGGACACATAAATTTGTATCAGTAAGTGGAGTTTTGAATGTTGGTTATGCAGTCTAATCTATTTGTTGTGTTTATGAAATGTAAGGAGGAATATAGTGGTTAGGATGTTGTATTATTAGGATGTTCAGAGTTAAGGTGTTGTGTTTGATTTTATGTGTTAGTATGAATTTTACTGTGACATTAACATTGAATTATTTTGAGTTGAATACTGAAGAGAGATTGATGAGGAACATTCATAATATCGTGTTTTACGTATATTGGCGTGAGATGTATTTCGACATTAATATGTCATTCAGATACTTGGCTGTTACAGTGAATGTGGTAGCATTATCACTCATAATTGTTCGCACCCTCACTCACCGGCTGTACACAAACGACTGAACCAGTCCCGTCCGCCTCGCTGCACGCCGCCACCACCAGTGTTGTGACGTCACGGCTGACACACGCTGCGTGACGTCACGGCCGACACACTCGCTGCACACTCGTTGCGTGATGACAGCCGAAACACATACTAACACACTCGTCCCTCTTCTTCAAAGTCCCGACCGCTCACCCATCCCCAGCTCGCCTACATAAAAGACTAGTACCGGCCGACTGCATCACGCAGCCGATCCGTCGATGCCCTCCTCTTAGTGAGGCAATCCGCTAATTGTTTCGAAGCATCCACCCAATCCACCTCACCAATCTCTCTCCGCTCCAACATGTCCCGCAGCACCGCTATATCTATTCTCAATCTCCTATCCTCTACACCCCTATAAGACTAAAGCGCATCCACCAAGCTCTTGTTATCAACGTAGCACTTCACCCTCAAGCTCCCACAATCAGATATATCATCCAAAATCCTCACCAAGTAGACTGCAGCCTCAGCACAGTCCAACAATGCCAAGGTCTCTGCAGAAAGAGTCGATTTCACAACACGCCGGATCTTCTTGGACTGCCAATAAATAGGACAACACTTTCCCCTATCGTCTCGCAAAAACACAACAAATCCTCCCTGGGATCCACTACCCGCCAAGTTTGCAAACGAAGCATCTGAAAAGCATTCCAAAAAACAGTTCTCAAGCTTCTCCATCCTAGGCATATATAACTTTATACCATCATTCTTCACTCTATCAATCACCTTGTTCAGACGCAATAAATCCGCTATGGTGGCCTTCCTACAGGCTCCACTCAATTCACATACTTCAAAAGCAATGTCTGGCCGGGTGTGCGTGGCTATCCAATTCAGTTGACCCAACAAGGCCCGATATTCTGACCTCTCACTCTCTGACAACTCACTCGACTTGACTGTAGCCTTTTGCTTACTGACACTAATTGGAGTCAATGTCGCTGCATACTGGTTCTGATCCAATGTCACACTCCCGTCACCATATGAAACAATGTTCAATCCCACATATTTGAACGCCTTGGACTCCGAATTACCCATGCGAAAGATTTGACACAGTCTGTCAATCACTTGCTCCTTGAAGCCATTGGTACCTGCCCAAAAGAGATCATCAACGTACACACAGATCACACCCTCAAGGCTCTGACAGCATCTCCAAGAGAACAACGCAGGATCCAAAGAAGAGGCTATGGTCCCCAAGTCAAGAAGCTGACTCCTGACCCGCAGATACCAGTGTCTTGCCGCGTCACACAACCCATATACAGTCTTTTTCAACTTCCACAAACTTCCATCATTGAACTCAGGGGGAGGGCGCAAGTAAACATCCCTATCAATCTGGTCCCCTTGCAAATATGCTGCCTTTACATCCAAAGAATGACACACCCACCCGCAAGTAGCTGCAACCGACAAGGCCAAACGCACTGCCTCCTTTGAGCAAGTTGGAGAGTCTTTGCGTAGATTACCGGGCTCCTCCTCGAATCCTCTAGCAACTAAGCGAGCCTTCACTACCGTCTGACCATCCTTTACCTTCTCTGTCACCACCCATCGTACAGATAACGCCCCCTGTCCAACATCTTCTACCTCCTCATAAACCTCATTGTCCCTCCAATTGGTGATTTCCTTTTCCTTTGCCCGTAAAACCTCCTCAGTGTTAAACAAAACCAACAGCTCCGTATCATCATCAACAATGTTCCAAGTACTAAAATCCTTTTTCAAATCCGCCCAAGAAATGCTCCCATCCGAGTCCCACCTAAAGTTATAACAGTCACTATACCGCCCACTAGCTTTACCAGCCCTACTCATGACACGACCTGACACCAATTCACCAGTGTCACTTCTAGTGCCTTGTATGCGAGTACCTGCCACAAGTCTAGAAGGCAGAGCAGGAGCAATTTCAGGGGCCGATTCGACCTCAGTCGTAGATTCACTCACCTCCCCAACCTGGATTTCAGTAGCATTCCCATGCACATCACCATCTTCAGACTCCTCCTCAAAAGTATACCTGCTAGGCAAAGTCTGATCATCAACCCTCGCCGCTCCTCCATGGTCATCCTCATCCCTCCTGCTCTCACTCCAACTCTCTGGCGCACACGTCAACCGACACTCGTGTACCCTAACATAGCCACCGCCGTGCTTAACCAAAAATTGTTTCCCATCACGTCCAATAATGATGCCAGGGCCGCGCCACTCATTGCTGTCGTTCCTCTTGTAGTAAACCTCAGCTCCATTCACCAATTCCTCATGGTCACTGGAACGTATATTGTGTCTCAATGCCCTAGCTAACCGTTCACTTGACTCAGCCTTGATGAACCCCTGCCGCGCTGAGTGAAGAGCGTTCAGATGATTTCGCACAATCTCAGAGGACACAACAGGTTCCAGCGCTGGGAGAGCGTTTGTAGACACATTAGGTAGACTAGGATTATTCCCAAACACCAACTGATTTGGCGCAAAGCCCAAGTAATTGGTGAGAGCATTACGAGCAGATACCGCCCAAGCCAAAGCCACCTCCAAATCACACCCATTATCCGCCATAATTTTCCTCACCATACCCCCAATAACTCCGTTCAACCTCTCGCACACACCGTTACTCCAAGGGGATTCCGCTGAAGTTGTCATGATTTTCACATTGAAAGCTTCGCCCAGTGTCCTCATCTCGCTGTTATTGAATTCGCACCCATTGTCTGTAAGTATCTTCCTAGGTGCTCCAAACGTAACAATCCACTTAAGAAACAAAGCTTTTATAATGGTGTTAGCACACTTATCCCTGATCACAGTCGCTGTACAGTATCTCGTAGCTAGATCCACGATCACCAAAAAATAACAATTACCCCAAACCTTCAAGTCCATAGAAATGACATCATTAAATTTTGATGCCATCGGCATGCAAACAATGGGGCGTGGCCTAGCCTTTTTAAATTTACAACAAACCTTGCAATCCCTGGATACCGTTTCAACAGCTTTTCTCGACCCAGAATCCTTGACTCCAGCATCACTGATGAGTTTGTTGAGCTTCTCTGAGGTAGGATGCCCAAACTGCCTGTGCAGTTTCAGAGCCTTGCTTTGCACATCGCTGCCCTCCAAAGTTGCAAAAGCAAACATCCTACCCGCCTCCTCCCGGTCTAGTCAGGCTGATATTTTCAACAAGTAATGACCTGATTCAGATGTACCCAGCTTTAATATCTCATCTCTTATCTTCACCTGGTCAGTAGCAAAATTGACTATCATCCCAGCCCTCTTCATAGAGGTCCTACTCAACAAAAGCGGAATATTGCAATCCACCACATCTGTGACAATTTTGGCACTCATACCATTAATCATACAAGGCAAAGTTACCCGCATGACGGAACTCACTGTAACTCCATCCCCAAAGGTGAATGAAGAAGTAGACTCCTCCACAAAAATACTGTCCCGCGCAACATCACTAAGATTCTGGATAAAACTACCATACCAGTCAGCCCCACATACCGTTGTGGAACATCCCGAATCAAGTACAGCACAACCCTTAGCCTCCTCCACCAACCTCTGTATCTTACTCCCCTTATCCTTACCACCTGTACCGGTATACCCTAGAAACAACGACAAGCAAGCTGTCTCCTTATGATCCCCAGGATCATTATCACCTTGCTTATTCTCATAAGCATCCGGACAACTCCTAGCCCAATGAAACCTGGAATCACAAATCATGCACCTAGTCACTTGTCCATCTGTCCCCAAGGGATTTTGCCTCCTCCATGTGGAACTGTTCTGTTCGGTTGATGGCCGGGAGGTACCTCTTGCCCTATAAGGCTGTCTACCCCTTCTGCCACCTCTAACTCTTGACCGACCCCGCTGATAATCTCTGGCAAACATTGTATCATTACCTTCACTGTCAACACCAGTCTCACCCACAAACACTGGCTCAGTTTTTATACCATCCACTATACCAGCAGTATGCTTAGGACTACTGGTATGCCCACCAAATCCACCAGAGAAAATCCGATTCAGAGCGTTGGTCATATTGTCATATGTTACATCAGACATAGCCGACATCACAAGTTGTTGCTCCCCTTCACTCAACTTACAAGACGCCAGCAACATAAAAGCCCTAACTCAATCAGGCAATGACATATTTTGTTTCGTAAATTCATAGTATGCGTGTTCAAATTGAGAAATAAACTTCCTAACCTCCATACCATCAGCCCTACGAAAATTATACAGCTCCTGGAAGACATTAAATTGTCTCCTACCTTTGTCAACCAAAAACAAACCATCAAGTTTCTCCAATATTGTCTTCACCCCATCATCACTCTCCAATGCAGCCACCTCCAACTCCGATGTAGAAATTCTAGCCCGTCCCTCCAACGACAAATGGATCGCCAAAGCTTGTTTCTTTTTAGGCAATTCAGACAGCTTACACCATATCTCAATGTCTTTCTTCCAAAGTTCATATTCCGCCTCATTAGTCAGTTTGGGAGGCCACTTGGTAGAAACAGCCATTGTAGAAACAGCCGGTGAACCACTCAGAACTACGCTCTGCTACCAGTGTTCGCACCCTCACTCACCGGCTGTACACAAACGACTGAACCAGTCCCGTCCGCCTCGCTGCACGCCGCCACCACCAGTGGTGTGACGTCACGGCTGACTTACGCTGCGTGACGTCACGGCCGACACACTCGCTGCACACTCGTTGCGTGATGACATAGCCGAAACACATACTAACAATAATGGTTTGAGGGAAACCTTGCCTACTCACGAATCACCTAAATGCATACAAGAAACTTTGTCCAGTCAAATCCTCCACTATTTCGAGATGAATAGCTCTAGTGGTAGCACAGGTAAAAAGTACTGTTACGAACCCATGTATGGAGGGGGGGCGTGGCCGTGGGTGTGTGTGTATGTATGTGCGTGATGGGCGTGAGAGTAGACAAAGAAGCAACGGGTCTGGGACGGGAAGGAGAGAGAGAGGCCGGAGGAGCGACACAAGGGAGAAGGGGGCTTTTGACGATTCAGCAAATAGTTTCTGCCGCCGCCCGGCGACAGGCAGTGAGGGGAGAGAGCAGAGAGAAGAGAGTTGGGGCCCAGTGAGGAGGACAGAGGGAAGAGCTGCCTCGCGTCCCCTTGTTCCTGGACAGATATATTCTGACTGCCATGTAATAGTACCTGTGCGTTGGCAGTGTGTGCGCCTGGACTGTGTGTGCCTAGTTGACATTGTGGAAGCCTGCTGGGAGGCCGTGAATGAGGTGTGATGTGTGAGGAGGCCCGAGCTGCCGCCTTGCTGTGTCGTCTTGCTGAGCGCGCCTTTGTCATTGTGTGAGGCGTGTCACGGTCCCCCGTGTTACCTGTAGTGCTTGCGTAGTAAACTAGCCAAAGTGAACTCTGTGTGTTTGCTTTGTCCCCCATTTTGAGCTGCTATAGGTACAATTCGCTACACTTGCCCATCCGAACCGTGTGGAAGTTACGCAACCCCCCTATGCCCTGTTGCCTTGCTTGTGCACCTGGGAGGCCTGTGTGAACCCTGTGGCCTGAGACGTGCTGCTGGGGGCAGAGAGAGGGTGTGAAGAAGAAGAAGAAAAGGGGGGGTAAACGTAACAATGGTGTCAGGAGTAGCGGGATAGTTGATGGTGCAAAGTGAATAGCCGAGTGTTGTAGCAGCAAAATGGATGATGAACGCAGACAACAAGATGGCGGGGATGGTGCCTCTGTGTCTGTGGGCGAGGCTAGTTACGTCACATTGGCCAGAGAGGAAAGTTCCGCCATGATGGCGATGCTTCAAGCCCTGATGACAGATATTAAAGTGAGAATGGACCAGCATGCGGAGAAAATAGACCAGCAGGCAGTGAAAATTGACCAGCAGGCGGTAACAATGTTAGACCAGCAGGCAGCGCAAATAAAGGAACTGGCGGCAGGATTCACACAGGTGAAGGCCGAGGCACGTCAGTTCACCATAGAACAATGTGACAGTCTGAAAAGCGAGGTGATGACTGAACTGAGGTACATGAGGGAGGAGGCACAGGCGGTAGAACAGACTGTTGTCGCTCGTAGGGAAGAGCTGGTGGCGTTGCAGATGACAGTGCAACAGCAGACCAGCAACCGCGGAGGGCAGGCCGTGGCAGAAGGTGAAGAGGGATCGGTGTGGGTCCCCATCACCTCGAAGTAGAGGCGTGGAAGCATCGAGTCGGAGCCCGCAGACGTGAGGGCTTGGTGTGGTGCGAGCCCGAGACCGGGGAGCGGGGAGCGCACCTACGCAGCCTCTCCGCCACCACACGGCCGGCGGACACCTGCTCCCGCTCTGACTCCCCCTCGCTCCCCACCTCTCCCCTTGGGCACGTCTGGTGGGACTGTGCGGAGGAAACCAGCCGAATTTGACGGACGGGTGGCCTGGGAGGCTTACCTGGCTCAGTTTGAGCTCCTGGCTGACGCTCAAGGCTGGGATGACGCTGAGCGGGCTCTGCAGCTTGACTCCTGCCTGAGAGGACCAGCACTGGAGGTATTGGCCCACCTAGCCCCAGCGCAGCGCATGGTACACACGAGCGTGGTGGAGGCACTACAGAGGAAGTTTGGTAAACACCACCAAGCAGAAGTGTACCGGGCCAGCCTGAAAAGCAGGACGAGGAACCGGGGCGAGCCTCTCTCTCAGCTCGCCCAGGAGTTGGAGACGCTGGTCAGGCGGGCGTACCCAACGGCACCAGAGGACATGGTGGCCGTGTTGGCTCGCGACCACTTTGTGGATGCCCTGCAGCAACGGCCGCTGCAGATCTACATAAAGCAGGCGCATCCATGTGATCTCCAGGAGGCGCTGGCGAGGGCCTTGGAGTTTGAGGCCTTCCTTCGCACTACAGGCGGCGCCCCGGGACCATCTGAACTGCGTTACTCAGAAGAGGTCACCGCCTTACCCCGTCACTTCCGGGCAAGAAGGGCTCAGGCGCGAGGCAATGCTCGCGGGAGGAAAGCGAGCCCTGAGCAGTTCAGAGGAGACTGCTGGGGGTGCGGCCAGCGTGGGCATAAGAAGAACCAGTGTGGCAGCAGGCGGAGGACCCGTTCGCTGGAGGAGCCACGTCGAATGGTTTTCAAGCCCTGCTGCTGGAACTGTGGCCGGTCCGACCATGTTACCAGTCACTGCCAGCGGCCTAAGGAAGTCGTGCAGGCGGGAAACTCGGCCAGGCTGGGCAACGGGGCTGCATCCCAGCCGGAGGTCCTGGGGCCCCACGGGGAATAAGGTGCCGCCTGACTGCGGCGCCCTCGGCTGTGCGAGTGTCTGGCACAGTGAACGGGCGCCCCGCCAGGCTGGTGGTGGACACAGGCTCGGCGCGGACCTTCGTCAGGGAGGACATGGTGGATGCACGTGGCGTGCCTGAAGCCACGCAGCTGTTGTGTGGTGTCACCGGCGAATGTACTACCATGAGAGGGCCTGTGTCAGTCAACATGGGCGTGGGAGATGTGATGGAGTGCCTGCCAGTCTTCATAGCTGACGTTGAGGACCCATGCTTGTTGGGACTGGACTACCTCACGCGGGTGGGAGCGTGCGTGGATCTCCGAGGGGGAAGGATGACGGTACGGAACCAAGAGGTGCCCTTGATTCTCGGAGGCGACGCTCAGGGCGTGAGAGGTGATAAGTCCGGGCATGTAACTTGTGAGGCGGCAGAAGAGGCACGGTGTATGGGGGTGAGAAGTGAACAGCCTGCATCCTCGCCTGATCATTCCACGCCTGTTACCTCCACCACCGTGGCGCCGCGTGAAGGGCCACGCCTTGGGGTTGTTGGGGAGAGGAGGATGGCGGAGGAGGCTCTACCTCCCCATGTAGAGGACTTGGCGAGCAGGAGCGCAACTCACTTGTCAGAGGAACAGGCCAGGAAGATGCGTCAGACTCTGGCTCAGTATGCAGATGTCTTCGGTAAGGGAGACATGGACCTGGGCTGCACGTCCTTGGTAAAGCACTCTATATTCACCAGGGACCACCCTCCCATCAAGCAGCCTCCGCGGCGGGTGGCTGGGGCTAAGAGGGAGGAGATGCAGCGTGCAGTGCAAGAGATGGACGCTGCAGGGCTGATTGAGAAGTCTGACAGTCCTTGGTGCTCCCCAGTGGTACTGGTGAACAAGAACGACGGCTCGAGGAGGTTCTGTGTGGACTACCGTGCCCTCAACGCCGTGACAGTGGTGGATGCGTATCCCCTGCCAAGGATAGATGACACATTGGACGCGCTGTCAGGAGTCCAGTGGTTCTCGACGCTGGATCTGAAGTCTGGGTACCACCAGGCGGAAGTGGAGGAGGAAGACAGGAAGAAGACTGCCTTCTCCTTTGGCCAGGGGCTGTGGCAGTTTAAGGTAATGCCCTTTGGGTTGTGCAACGCCCCGAGCGGTTTCGAGCGCTTGATGGAGCGGGTGCTCGAGGGGCTGCAGTGGAAAGCTGCCCTGGTATACCTAGATGATGTCCTGGTGTTCGGAGGTACCTTTGAGGAAGAGCTGAGCCGGCTGGAGGAAGTACTTCGTCGCTTGAGAGCGGCCAACCTTAAACTGAGCCGTAAAAAGTGTACTTTCTTCCAGCATGAAGTGCCGTTCCTGGGTCACGTGGTGGGACGGAAGGGCGTTTACACGGATCCTCTGAAGGTGACCGCGGTGGCAGGCTGGCCGGTGCCCACTGACGTGACTGGGGTGAGGAGCTTCCTCGGTTTGTGCTCCTACTATAGGCGGTTCGTGCCTGGTTTTGCCACCATAGCAACCCCCTTGCACCAGCTTACCAGGAAGGGAGCACGCTTCCTGTGGGATGAAGCCTGCCAGAAGGCTTTCGAGGCACTGAAACAGGCTTTGGTGAACGCTCCAGTGCTGTCTTATCCTGACCCGAATCTTCCTTACCTGCTGGATACTGATGCCAGTGCAGATGGCGTGGGTGCTGTACTGTTGCAGGTAAAGGAAGGGAAGGAGTGGGTGGTGGCATACTTCAGCACCAAGTTCTCCAAGCCCGAGAGGAATTACTGTGTGACCCGTAAGGAGGTGGCTGCAGTGATGAAGAGCCTGGGCCACTTCCATCACTTCCTGTACGGAGCCAAGTTCACTATCCGGACTGATCACGCCGCCCTTCGCTGGCTGAAGACTCTGAGGGAGCCAGAGGGGCAGCTGGCAAGGTGGCTGGGAAAATTGGAGCAGTACAATTACCAGATTGTGCACCGGGCAGGAAAGCTGCACAGCAATGCTGCCAGCCTTAGCCGCCGCCCCTGTGAGCCCGGTTGTGCTCACTGCTCCAGGAGGGAGCCTGTGGTGACGTGTCAGAGGCTGCAGGTTCGAGGGGGCCCCGAGGAAGCCAATGAGCAGTGGAAGAGAGACCAGCGAGATGACTCGGAGTTGGCTTCCGTGATTGCATGGCTGGAAGCAGGGGAAGAACGGCCTGGCTGGGAAAGCGTGTCACCGCAGAGTCCTGTGACGAAGTGCCTGATGGAGCAGTGGGAGACGTTGCGCATGGAGGAGGGCGTGCTGCAGCGACGCTGGGTTGATACTGGTCGAGGAGAGGACCGCTGGCTGATTGTCGTGCCATGGGCTCGCAGGGAGGAGCTGCTGCGGGAAATGCACGAGGGATACACTGGCGGCCACTTGGGCCTCAAAAGGACACTGTGTCGACTGAAGCAGCGTGTCTACTGGGTCGGCCTTCGCAGGGACGTGCGAGACTGGTGCCGTACTTGCAAGGTGTGTGCTGCCAAGAAGGGGCCAGCAAGGAAGACGCGTGCTCCCCTGCAGCTGTACCAGGCTGGGGCGCCCATGCAGAGGATGGCAGTGGATATAGCTGGCCCTTTCCCTCGCACCCGAAGGGGCAACCGATTCCTCTGTGTGGCCATGGACTACTTCACAAAGTGGCCAGAGGCCTGTGCATTGCCCAACCATGAAGCAGAGACGGTGGCGGAGTTCCTGGTCACGCAGGTGTTCACACGTTTTGGGGTGCCGGGAGAGCTACACTCGGACCAGGGGCGGGAGTTTGAGTCCCGGGTTTTCAAGGAGTGCTGTTCCCTCCTTGGGGTGGACAAGACCCGCACCACGCCCCTTCATCCGCAAAGTGATGGAATGGTCGAGATGTATAACGCCACACTGGTGGGACAGCTGGCGAGGTACTGTGAAGAGGGACAGCAAGACTGGGATGAGTGGCTGCCTTACATGTTGATGGCGTATCGGGCAGCGGAGCACGAGGCCACGCAGCACACGCCCTCTCGGCTCATGTTTGGGCGTGAGATTCGGCTCCCTGTTGACCTTGCCCTGGGGAGGCCCCCAGATGAAAGGCTGCCCACGGTACAGTCCCAGTATGCTGTGGCGCTTCAGCAGCGGTTGGAGGACACCAGGCAGCGGGTGAGCAGAAACTTAAAGCTGGCAGGGCACTCCATGTGGCAGCGGCATTAGCAGCGGGTTCGTGAGGCCGTGTGTGACCGGGTGTGGTTACACAATCCACGCAAAAAGAGAGGTCTGTCTCCTAAGCTGCAGAGTCAATGGGAAGGACCTTATACGGTGACTGAGGTCCTCTCAGCCGTCACATACCGCCTCGCACCACCTGGAGCTGGCCGGAAGTCTAAAGTCTGTGGAGGTATGCTGGAGATGCCACTTTTTCCTGGGAGGGCCAGGATGGCGCTGTCCAAACTCCTCCCTCACCTGGGAGTGAGAACGGTGACGACCCTGCTCTAGACAGCGATAGAAGGGAGCAGTGACAGAAGTGACAGTGGTGACAGTGATGGTGAGGCCCAAGGACAGGTGGTTGAGAATAATAGGCCTACCAGGGCCCGG
>JAHFWG010002540.1:3632-13713 GCA_020233015.1 Callinectes sapidus | reverse complement strand
AGAGAGAGAGAGAGAGAGAGAGAGAGAGAGAGAAGTTCTCTGTAGAGCATGTAGTACTTCGATATAAGGGTCATTTGGTTTCCAATAGTCACAGCAAGTCCATTACTCGACAGTCGCGTTCCATTCCTCCAGACACCATACAACAAGCTGGAGGACGTCACTTGCTACTCAGTTTGCCCAGCAGCCGACACCAAAAAGCGAGCAGCTTGCTGGGAGAAATTTGCTCTGTGTGACGCCAACTTTTATCGTAACGTCTCTCCTTCTCTTCCTCTTCTTCTTCTTCCTCCTCCTCCTCCTCCTCCTCCTCCTCCTCCTCCTCCACCTTCTCCTCTTCCGTCTCCTCCTTCTCTTATTCTTTCCTTTCCGGCCCTGCCTCGCCGACCCCGGTATCTTCTCTCCTATAAGTAACCCTTCACTCCTTCCTCAGCCTTTGCTGCTTATGTCTCTTCTCACTTTTCCTCCGTACTCTTCATTCTCCTTATCACACTTCCTCCACTTCCTTGCCTCTTGCAATCTTCTTCTCCCGTCACAACTCTCTTTTCTCTTCCTCTCTCTAATCCTCAACTCTGCCCTCCTCCTTGTCCTGCTTCAAACCATCCTAAAGTACGGAATTCTCAAACATGAACAGTAGAGGGAAAATAATGGCATGAAAAGTGAATATCAATGAATAGACGATGGTTTTTACTTTTTCAAATTTTATGTACATGAAAGTGAAATACACATAAAATTCAGTACAATTATCTAGAGTACTTAGTTGTATGGCTGATTGGGAGAGAGGGTTTCACTCACATTGCTTTATTAGATAGGGTGGAATCAAAAGCTTTTCGTCTCATTAATTCCTCTCCTCTAAGTGACTGTCTTCAAGCTCTCTCTCACCGCATCTATTGCTATCTTCTACCGCTATTTTCATGCCAACTGCTCTTCTGATCTTGCTAATTGCATACCTTCCCTCCTGCTGCAACCTCGTTAATCAAGATTTTCTTCTTTCTCTTACCCCCATTCTGTCTACGCCTCTAATGCAAGAGTTAACCAGTACGCTCAATCATTCATCCCTTTTTTCCTGGTAAACTCTGGAACTCGTTGTCTGCTTCTATATTTCCAGCTACTTATGACCCGAACTCCTTTCACATGGAGATTTCAGGACATTTATCCCATTCTTTTTATTAATTCTCGCCCCTGTTAGGGAAATGGCTTCTCAGTGGACCTTTTTGTTCTGTTGTTTTTGTTGTCCTTGGGCGCCATAACATAACATAATGCATGTAAAGAATAAGAAATAAAGAAAATGGATATGAATTGATGAATAAGGTTCATTCACACATGTTAGATGGCGTAACATTGTCGCGTCTGCCAGTGCCACTTCGAATAAAAATAAATAAACTAATAGATATTACAAAAATGAATCGTTACTCTGAATTCAGTTGATACATTCACACGTGCTCGGTGCAATGTCGTGTTTTAACTCTCGGTGTTAGTTGAAGTTGAATATTGTCGCCACCGATTTTTTTTTTTTTTTTTTTTTTTTTTTTCATTTTTCCACTTATTTTGGGCGTCAGAGATAAACCACGGTGTTGTGACGCGTTTGGGCATCTATTCCGCTATCCTGATTACTCTCAACATGCTTTAGTGGGAAACTGTTGCTAATTCGGTACACTTTTACGATGGATTCTGAACCATCGCCGGAAAAATGACACCATGCACAAGAGACCAACAACCAATAGAGAGAAGCTTCCAGTATTGTTAGGGCCACTCCACCTCCTGCACGCCGTAACAACCCCCACACCCCAACCACCACCTCACAAAGCTCCGTTCACTCTCTCAACTCCCACCACCAGCCCACTTTCCGTGCACTGGGCTTCGTTCGCCAATTTTCCAAACCCCCGAGACTATCTCACTGGCCAGGAAGTTGGTGAACCAGAAGTAATAGAATGAGAAGCAACGGACATAGGAAGACAGTGGCCATCGCACATCTCTTAGTGAATGGACCGCTCTATGTTACTAGCTTACGTACCATCACCACCGCCACAGCAAATATAAGTGTTGCCCACCCCCCTTACTTAATGTGTCTCGGAACTCTATTTAATTAGGATTTTCGTGTTTATGTATATGTTTGTATTTGTCTTATTTTATGTTTTGGTGACGGGTCGTTTCAGTCTTAAGTACAATTAAAGTACGTGTAAGTCAATTCCCCTTTGTTTCCCCCCACCCGTCAAGTTTCTCTGTCTCTGTCTCTGTCTCTGTCCCTTTTTACGTCTGCCTTTTTGTTTGTCTCTTTCTTTGTCTCTCTTTTGTCTGTCTTCTGTCTCTCTCTCTCTCTCTCTCTCTCTCTCTCTCTCTCTCTCTCTCTCTCTCTCTCTCTCTCTATCTCTCTCTCTCTCTCTCTCTGAGAAAATCTGTCCGTCTGCCTTTGTCTGTCTCCACACAGATCTCAGTTTCCCGTCGTGTCTCTTTCTTGTATTTAGGTGTTGGTTTTCAGTTGTCATCATTACTTTCTTCTTTGCTTTTTGCACTAAGCCTTGAGGTTATTTTTCGTCGTAAGGTCTCTCGTCTCTTTTAATCCTTTATCCTAAATCTCTACTTGTTTCATTTATAATATCCCAACTTTACATTTTTAATCGTGGAAGTAGTTCGTTCTTTACATTTTGCATTTTCCTCATTTGCATGTATTCATGTATTCATTTTCATTTCAACACTTTTCTTGCGCATTTTGTCATAACATTTTCTAATACTGTGACTCTGCCTGATATCCTATTTATTTTCTGTCACTTAGCATAATCATTTAGCGTCATCATATATGTTATTTTCCTATTATCTTATTATTTTCTGAACATTTTATGATTTTCCCATATCATACTATTTTTCACATCATTTTATCTGAACATTTCCTGACACATAAATCTTTACTTTAGTTTATACAATATTTCCTAATCATCATTTGTCCTACATTTCCTAACACAAAGCCTTTCTAAACGTTTTCCCAAACTACACAAAATCTGGGCATTTCTTGAAACTTTATAATCTTAACATTTACCAGCGTCATTCTATCTTAAACCTCTTAAACAATTTTGTCTTTACATTCCATAATAAAGAGAAGCACCATCAACTTACATCGCCTCACCTCAATATAGAACCCTGGAAACTTGGTAGAAGAGGAGGCGGTGACTGGTATATCTAAGAAGAGATACACGAGAGGCTGAAAGGAGGAGGGGGAGCTACAACCAGGCAATGACACCGTAAAACCTTGTTAGTGGCTGAATAAGTCTTACCGCCTCCACGTGCATTAGCCAGAGCTTCTCTCCTGATTGTGTCGCAAGTCTGCGCTGAAACTCCAGGCCATTTTGCATTTCTTTCAATTCCACGGTGAAATAAAGCAAGGAAGAGAAAGAGACACACTGATGTATTGGTAATAAGACAAGAATTTTTCTTCAAAAGAATGGAAAGCTCGGGGCTCCAGACAGTGGAGACTGAAAGGAGAAACTCTTGTCCTTGAATTTCCCAGACAAAGTAACTGGAATTCGCAGAGAAAATTTCGACACACTTTTCACGATTTGCCGGAAGCGTAAATTGTGACAAAAGTGCAATAAGATAAGGAGAGGAAGTCGATTATAATTTTTTAAAGGTAAAACATGAAATATAAAATACAGCTATAGCAACCGAAACAATAATATGAAGGCCGCGTGCTTCTACGGCTATTTTTACGAAACCTTTTTAAGAGAAAATGGACCAGCAAGGCCAGTGAGGCGAAGGAGGATTATCAGCAGCAGGAAATGTGAAAAGAGGAAAGAACTGTAAGGAGGAAGTGGAGGGAAAGTTAAGAGAACTTGGAGGAAAGTGACATACATGGGCACCGAAGAAAAAAAAGAAGAAAAAAAAGAGACATCTCTGGAATTAAGATTGCTTGATATATGGCTCGAATCAAGATCACCGGGAAACATCAGGGAATGAAAATAAAAAGAAAATAAGAGACTACAGGAAATTAAGAAATACTTCGCGGCAGACAAGTGGAGCCAAAGAATGTAAATATAACAGAAGTGGCTCGAAAATATTCAAAAGTGTAGGAAGACAAAGATGTTTCTTGGGGGAAACGAGGAATGCAGAGCCAATTTCTGGTGAAGAAGGAAATGATGCAGAGTGGGAGGCCAGCAGTCACTTGCATCAAAAGGGGATGTATGATGTAATATTTGGGAAGAGGACTGAGGAAGAGAGGTTGATTTTGAAGTTGGCAAGGTAAGAGAAAGGAAAGTCGAGGAATATTTCATAAAGGATTGAATGAAAAGAAAAAAGAAATGTAGAAAATTGAAATTAACTAGTCATAAAGAAAGAAAAATCAAACAAATATGGATTTTTCTATCTTAGTTTTCGTGACCTTGAAGAAGCAAACCTATACTAAATTGACGTAACCAAAATAGCAAATAGATATCGCATGAAATGGAGATTTAACTAAATTATAAAAAAAATCACAATTTTGAGATGAACGTGAGAAAAACTAAAAATCCAAAGAGGACAAACCAAAAGTGACCAATAAATCAACATATCGTAATCCACACACACACAAAAAAAAAAAAATCACATAAAAACGTCAAACATGATCACAAAACTGCAAACAAATCTGAAAACGAAAATTTATTTGCGATAGTTTTGGTGTTGGCTTTGAAAACTGAGAGGAAACTACTGGGGGAGGGAAGAAAAATAGCACATGAACAAAGCAAGATACGTAGAAACCTGGGAGGTGTTTCTGTAAGGCGAGGATGCCATAACTCATTTCTCCCCTCGTGGAAAAAGTAAAAATGTTGAAAACGTAAGATATAAAGAAAAAATACGAAAAAATAGAAAGGAGAAAGCAGCTCGTCGAGAGAGAGAGAGAGAGAGAGAGAGAGAGAGAGAGAGAGAGAGAGAGAGAGAGAGAGAGAGAGAGAGAGAGAGAGAGAGAGAGAGAGAGAGAGAGAGAGAGAGAGAGGATCCCGTACTAAAAGAAAAAAAAATCAAAGGAAGTGAAGGGATTATGCTGAAGAAAGGCAAGTCTCCGAGGACGGGAACAGACTACATACAATATAACATGCCTCTTAACAGCTCTTTTCTTACCCACCCCTGATATGAGTAAGAGCGCAGAAGAAAGGAGACGAGGAAACTTACACACACACACAAAAAAAAAAAAAAGCAAAAACAAAACAAAACAAAAACCAAGAAATAAAAAAAAGGTAAGAAAAGTAAGCCTTGTCCATGAAGGAGCTTGGATACTATTAATTCTAGTCGAGGTTCTATACACAACCAAAAAAAGAAATCCGGATCAAGTTTGCGGAAGGAAAGTTATGAGGGACGAAAAACACTTATGGATCTTTAATGCGAACTTGGAAACAAAAAAAAACTAAAGTAAATAAAAAAGATGAAGATGAGAGAGAGAGAGAGACAGAGAGAGAGAGAGAGAGAGAGAGAGAGAGAGAGAGAGAGAGAGAGAGAGAGAGAGAGAGAGAGAGAGAGAGAGAGAGAGAGAGAGAGAGAGAGAGAGAGGAGAAATAGAAGGTAACATAAAAGGGAGGATCTTCCCAAATCTCACAAAAGTAGTGAATATTGGAGAGGATGAAAGCTAACGTGAAGGAATGAATCTGAATGAAGGAAAAATGGGGAAGTGGAAGAGAGAGAGAGTGTGATGGAGCTTCAACGTGGACGAGGAGGAGGAGGAAGATGAGGAGGAGGAGGAGGAGGAAGAGGAGGAGGAGGAGGAGGAGGAGGAGGAGGAAGAGGAGGAGGAGGAGGAAAAGGAAGATGAGGAGGAATAGGAATAAGAATAAAAGGAGGAAAGCTGACAAGGAAATTAATCATAATCCTCACTGGCAAAATTATATGAAAATGATCAAATTAATCTGAAGCCAACAGGGAAAACTAATAAAAAACGATGACGAAACTCTCTCTCCCTCTCTCTCTCTCTCTCTCTCTCTCTCTCTCTCTCTCTCTCTCTCTCTCTCTCTCTCTCTCTCTCTCTCTCTCTCTCTCTCTCTTAGCCAACCATGCACTCCAAAGCCTCATAGCACACCTGAGCTCACTTCAGCAAACTTCACAAACTTCAGCAATACACATTCGCCAGCCCCCTTCCCCTCCTGTTCCTTAATCCCCTCCTTTACTCCTATCATTACCTTCCCCCACGTAATCCTCACCCAAGCACACCTGCTGCCTGCCAACCTGCCATCCCACCCTCACTGTCCTCTCATGGCTCTTCTAACCTCTCGTTCTGGCTCTCTGTGGCTCTTAATTAATTAATGACCACCTGTGCTACGTCAATTACGAGTACAAATGGTATTAAGACACTATGCTACTTTTTTCTTGTAAAGTTAATGGTATTCTGCCGCTCCGTTCATTCCTCCTCGGTAACAATTCATTAGCTTAATTAGCCTACAAGTATTGGATGTTTTCCGTCATTAATCTAGGTGTTTTTTTTTGTTAAGTTTGTATGAAATATATTACCTTAGGAAGCAATTTACTGAAATGAGCCGATAAAACTACTGGTGCGGTAATGATTACTACTATTATTCTCATTTGCTATATTACTACTGTTGCTGCTATTACCACTACAACAACAACTATTACTACTACTACTACTACTACTACTACTTTCCTATCGAGCTTTAAAACACCACTTAATTAGGTCTATTTCGCAAAAACAAACACATTAAGTAAAGGAGCAATAGCTACTACTGATACAATCTACGGTAACAAATGCTACTTCTTCTACAACTACTACGAAAACAACACCGCAATAAAGCCCCGAAAAAAACAGACTTCCCTCACACGTAAAAGGAAAAGAAACGTCCCTGTCTCAGTTAACGCTAATCAGATACGTGGAGAATAATTACGTTTCCACTCCTCCCTCTCCTTTATCGCCGCGCCTGGCACCGCACCAAGCCGCCACCTGCCTCAGCGTCTCCTCCACTTCCTGTCATCAAGCGAGTGCAATTTTCCCGGACCCTGCCAGCCTCCACGCCGCTCACTCCCTCCGCGGACCACACGACCTAATGTTGATTCAGCCGTTCCCTTGTGCTATTGTTACTTCCTGCCTCACTGTGTACCAGTAGTGTGAGTGTGACTTGACATGTTAATGCGCTACTGATGCTGGTACTTCTGGTATGGATGTTGCTACTGGTGATGCTGGTGATGCTGGTGTTGCGGATGTGGCTGCTACTAGTGCTGCTAATTTTGTTACTGCTGCTACTGTTCCTATTGCTACTGCTACTGCTGCTGCTACTACTACTACTACTACTACTACTTAATTAGATCAACAAATGTGACCACAATCACAATTATTACTAACTTTTATAGCAAAAATATGAGTGAAAATAATAATAAAAGAGAAGGGAACAGGTAATACCATAATTCCCTTTCTACATGTCCTACTACTGGTGGTGTTGCAGGTTCATCCTCAGGGAGCAGTGTTATGACAAGCCTATCACAACACGGGTTCTTGGCTCCAGCCACGCCAAGAACTGCGGTCACCAACTAAAGTAATCTAAACACAATACTTTATGCATACAATTATGTACGCATCAAACTTTGCCGCTCCTGGCGCTTCTATTTTTAACATTAAAGATACGTAACTTGTTCCTTGAAATTTAGTTGGAAGAATAATTTGTTAAATGGAGTGTAAAATAATAATACATTCAAATTTTACTGAATATTATATTAGATTTCATAAGCAGATCCGTCTAATTATACTTCCTATGCTACTACTATTAAAAGTGTTATAAATTTTCTGGTATATATGATATGTTAACTTCAAAATAAAATAAGGAAAATGCATTTACTCGGTCATTTACAAATAAAATTATATCAAACTTAAAATACAAAAACAATGAGGCATTTAATCAGTCACGTACAAATCAAATTATATCAAGGGTTGGTCTAAAAATATTCTCCGTGTCTTATCATCAAACAAATCCAGGAATCACGAGAAATCTTACTTAATTCATCGCGACCAAAGTTTGTTCCTCATTGCACACATTTTTCTTTACTTTTCTTGAAACTTTCTCATTTCAGCACATATGTTCCCTTTAATCTCTGTCTCGGACCTCGTGAACTCTCTCTCTCTCTCTCTCTCTCTCTCTCTCTCTCTCTCTCTCTCTCTCTCTCTCTCTCTCTCTCTCTCTCTCTCTCTCTCTCTCTCTCTCTCGAGGTCACCTTCTAATAATATTCCTTTCATCTGCCTTCCTCTTCACCAGGAGTCCTTCACTGGTTCTATTCTGGGGTCGCGTTTTACAAGTCAAGAATTGTCCCCAAAATTTTTGTCCCCCGTGAGTCTGATGATTATTACTTGAACCCCAAATTCGCTTCCTTCACGATACCCATTTTCTTTCCCCTCTCGTGATAAGTACTGGTGGTGATCGTGGTGAGGCGCAGACAGTGTTTCTCATTCACACTCACTTATTTAGCGCACTCCTTGCATACCAGCACCACACCACATGCACACTGTCAAATATCTTAAGGAATTTTATGAGGCTTGATACATTAAATCAAGATAAGAAATGCTTTCGTTACTTTTTGTTTTTTCAAGAAACTTTTGCTTTTTTAACCTATCATTTACTTTTTTCCCTTTATCTTACATTCTTTGGTATTCTCTGGTAAACATTAGGAAAAGGGAAAAATATTTTGATGTTATTCTTTCTTATTTTTCGTAACACTTCTTTTCCTCAAGCAAGTTAGTTATAAATTAATAATCTTATTTTTTATCATATTCATTTGTAGAGACAAAGAAAACAAGCATTGAATGAAACTTTTTCTATAACCAACAAATTATTAGCTTTTGTATTCAATATTCCCTCTCTTTTTGAACTAACAAAAACGTTAATGGGCGAAGTCTTTCTACTTGGTTAACAAAATTTTCAATTTTGCTATCTGATATTCCTTTTCATTGTAGACGAAGGAAAAAAATAAATCAGCAAGAAGACTATCTTTTAAATTAATTTTCAACACTTTCACTTTATCAAGGAAGATCTCATCTAATTTTCCTTCCACATTCCCTTCATTTACAGACCAATGGAAACTAAAAGTAAAAAAAAAAATATGTTGATAAGATAAGTTTTCCCCTCCTTGAACAACATGTTTGGGGAAGGCCAGCTCCCACAGACCCCCTCGCTCGGCTGAAGTTGGGTAACGATGGCTGTTAAATTAATGGCGCGCCGCAAGGACTGTTCTTGTCCACTGAGCCGGCGTTTAATCATTAATGATGGTCCATCGCGGGGGGCTGCAGTAACAGGGTCATGAGGGACCTGAGAGAGAGAGAGAGAGAGAGAGAGAGAGAGATTAAACTGTATGTTATTGTTGCACTGTGAATATACTCGTACTATTACTAATTTCAAAAAGTTTGGTACGGTACATCATGAAGCATTAATAGGGAGGTTGTGAAGGTTTGGTGTAGATACTGCTGATACAATGGTAATGACCAGCCTGTAGTGGTGAGAGGGAGCTGTGGTGAGAATTGGAGACGATATTAAATTGATAGAGAAGGGTCAGACAGGACTGCGTTGTCACCGGACTTATTCTAAACTTTCCTTGCAAGAATTTTGAAGTTACATATCGTCAGTGATGTTGTACGGTGGTAAAACCTGGAGTGTTAATAGAGAAACCAAGATGAGGCTGGAGGCAGCGGAGATGTGCTTTAACAGACGAAGGATAAGTATCGCGTGGGTGGTAAGAAGGAAAAATCAGGAAATATTGCTCATGGCTGGCGCGACGAAGGAGTTGATGAACGTGTTGAGAGGAAGACAGGTTGGGTAACTGAGACATATTTTAAAGAGACACTAATGATTCTAAACTGAAACCTTCAAACTTTATATTGCGACCCAAGCCATAAATTTTCATCTATATATTTACTTTTATCTTATAGTGAAAGTTCAGTAATAAGGAATCAATGAAAGGGGGAGTGGTGTATAGGTCTCTTGAGGATGATGGAGATGAAGAGTAACAGGAGAGACAGAGGGTGAAGTACATAGCTGGAATCAAGGAAACGATAGGAATAACGGAGATAGATGAAGTAGGGGACCTGTTTGGAAACATAAGAGTGCAGTACGCCAATATCGCCAACGTCAATTGACACAAC
>JAHFWG010002539.1:0-13718 GCA_020233015.1 Callinectes sapidus | reverse complement strand
GTGCCAGATCTAAACCAGGTCTTCTTGTCCTCCAATAACTTCCAAGTATAAGAGTTGATTCTGGAGGGTTCTATCTTCCATCCCTTCATCTTGGTATTTGCTTGTGTACATTTCTTGCGTTAATCTTAGAAGAGGAGAGAGGAACACGAGTAAATACCCAGATTAACAGAAGGAAGATAGAGGAAGCAGCAGCAGCAGCCACCTCTAGAATCAACTTCCCTATATCTAGAAGTTATTAGAGGACAAAGAGACCAGACTTGATTTTGGACTCCCCTCTGATCGATTTAGTGGCTCTCTGATTTCTTCCATTCCTCGCTGCTGTCTATTTTCCCACCAATGCACAATGTTCTCTTTGTCCTCCATTACTGTCTCTTTGTCCTCCATTAATGTCTATGGAGAGGTGATTCTCAAAAGCTTCTCTTGTTCCGTTGTTTCTCTTAATCTTGGTGCTTGTGTATATATCTCTTGATGTGTTCGGTGTTCTTCTCTTCCCTGCCTGTTTATCAATCATTGGGAAACTTCTGCCCCCGTATTCTTGTTGTGTTATTCTCAGTAGTTTCTCTTGGCTCCCTTGACTCATTGGCCTGTGATGGGTACTGGTGGTAATCCTCCTATTTGCTCTTGTATTTCTTGCTGACCTCTTCTCATGGTCTGTTCAGGTTTCCCGCCTATTCCTTTCCTTCTTCAGTTATGCTTCTCTCTCTACATCTAAATGTGTTCTTGTTCCTTCTCAACCTCCACTGATGTTTGTCTCTGAAAATAGAGCATGAAGTCAGTAAAAGTTATAGCTGGAACCTACTTCCAGTACAGACCTTGTAAGACATTGTTTCACAAATCTTTCAAACATTTCATCACAGCTTATTTGATTCCATTTCTTAATTTATGGCACTGTGATGTTACATTATTGTTTTTATGATTAGAGTTACTCTTGGCTTTTAAGGTGAAGATAATAGGAGGGAGAGTGGAGAAGTGGAGGATGAGGTGTGGGATGATATACAGCAGAATTTCATGTAAAATTGACTGTCTGAATGACTGTCTGAATACTCTGCAACTGTTCACTTAGATGTTTGGGAAACAAAACCTCACAGGGTTTGAATGAAGTGGATAGTAGGTACATTAGTCAGCTATTGCTGCTATTATTCATATTGATTATTACTAAGGTATGGCTTGCACCTGGAGCCTGAGTTACTTTAGTAGCATTGTTCCCACTTGGTCTGCTGCTGCTCTGTCACACCATTTCCCTCTTCAGTGTAAACACTGGCCTCTCCATGAAAAGTTCGCTTTCATGCATCTCCTTTATTTTGTTTTGAATGATTCATTGAAACTCTTTAGAGAGTTGGTCATTTGGTGGAGCTATAAATGTTTGTATATACTTGTATATCCTGTTATGGCTAATGAACAAAAATTAATTGGTGTTACACAAGATAAAGATGGTGCATGGAAGAGAAGCAAGACTTGTGGAGATGTCAGCTGTTACACTAGTGAGAGATGGACAGACTCAACCACTGTTCAGTCAAGGGCAAGGTTAGAAAAGCAGCTCAGGTTTCAAGACATGCTATAAAATTGATTACTTATTTAAACATTGTCTAAGTTCAAGATTTTACTTTTACTTTGTTACCTTACTTGAACTTCTGAATTATTTTTTCTTATTGAGTTGCCTATCTGTTATTGATTTCAGATGTATTTTCATCTGTTTGCAAAAAGAACATTTAATTACAAACCAGTATTGTATGAGAGAGCAGGCTGTGGTGGTAAACATACTATGTCAAATTACAAAGAAATTACGGTTAGCCTGCCTTTCTTGGCCATTAGATAGTGAGTGTAGTTGCTGTGCCTCTCTTATCTGTTTTCACCAGATTTGCTTTCTTGCTTTCCCACAGGAATGGTTCTCTTGTCACCGCCTCAGCTCTTCCCTGCCACGTCCACTACAAGCACGTCAGAAGTGATGGAGTAGCACAAGTCACTGTAGGGCAGATGTGTCAGTGTTTACAACAATAGATTTAGCAGCAAGACACACTAGTAACTCTACTAATCCTGCTTTAGAATCCATTTCGTGCACTTGCTCCTAAAGCTTACTCTAAGGTGATTTAGGGAAGGACTTTGTATTTGTCCTAGTGAGCTCAAATTGTCTGAATGACAGAAAATCAGACAGCAACTTACTTTACTGTCCATTCCTTGTTTCTTTGGGGTTTCCGAACTGATTTGGTCTGAATACTAGTGAAGAATTCATGAGATCGTACAGGTGCTTTGTGAGGGTGAGGCTGGAGGTGTGAGAGGTGGAGTTAAGACACTGGATAAAATACTTTTTTGTTAATGTCTTAGAATGACTACTTGGAAAATTTTTTGTATCCAATTCATCAAGAGTTAATAAACCAGTGTTTTTTCCTGTAACTTTTATATATGGATTATTTAAAATGACTGCGCATTTTTGTTTTGTATTAAATTCTCTTAAGCTTTGGATATGAATGCTTTCTTGAACTTTTAAAATGACTGAACTTCATACATAACCTCTTCAGTACTGGGACACCGTTTTACCATGAGTTTTGGGTGTGATTAGATGAGTGTATTGACATTAGGAAGAGTCTATGGCGGTCAGAAAATTAATTGCCAAAGTCTGTACCATTTCAATCCCCACGTGAGTTTCTGAAGCTGTACAAAATCAACAAATAAGCAGAATAAATATGATCATGCATCCCAGTACTGAAGGAGTTAAGACAACTGTACTACATCACCATATATGTATACTACCATATATATTTCATTCACCAAATCATGAGGTCCAAGTGACAGATCTCTCCTTGTGCCGGCTGTGTTGTCTGAGTCTTGCTGCTGCCAAACATCCACCGTCCATCCCAGACACCAGCTTGGGGAACAAAAAAAATGTCAAACTCTTGGTCTAAAGATGTAATAAATGGGCAAGAACTGAATTTCATATTGTGTATCTTTTACATTTTCCCTTTACCTTAATTAAGTGAATAAGGATGAAACACTGAATTTGGACACATTTTAAGTATTTTGTGATTATGAAAGTCTATATAATAAAATCAACTAATATTAATATCATGGCCTTAGAGAGAGAGAGAGAGAGAGAGAGAGAGAGAGAGAGCGAGCAAGCCACACCACTACCTACACCAACAAAACACCAGACCAATGGATGATGATGAGAGGTGACAGTTGGAGTGGTGAGTGGTGAGCAAAGTGTCAGTCAGCACAAGTTAGGGACAGACGACTTAATTTTTAACCAAAGCAACATGTCAACTCAATAAGAAGTAAATATAATTAGCCATGCCTTTCTAAACACCACTTCATGTTCGCCATCCCACTCTCCTTGTTTCTACACATCTTGTACCCTCATTCCTGTCACCTCCATCTAATCTCCATCCTGTACCCTCCTTTTTCTCTCTCAGCCATTCAGGACAGTATATACAATACCACACACACACACACACCCACACCGAATATCGTGTGAAATACCCTTATTGATAATCTGTTCTGCCAGACACTGAGGAAGGGGGCGGGGTTGCTCAGAGAACGCAAACGTCAAATTTACAACCTCCCGCATTTTTTCCTGGGGTTGGCGAGACCTGGCGACGCAGTCCGTGAGTCACCGAGCCCAGCCTTCACCTCCCCCCCCCCTCTCTCTCTCTCTCTTGGCGGCAGACATAATAGCAATCAATACACGTGATGTGAGAGAGCCAGACAACCTCGCAGCCAGACACGCCTTAGTTCAGCTCGCCCCGCCTTGCCTTGTCTTGCCTTGCCTTGCCTTGCCTTGCCCTGTCTTGCCTTGCCTCGCCTCGCCTCGCCTTGTCTTGCCTTGCCTTGTCTTGCTTCGCTCCGTCTCGTCTCGTCCCGTCTCGTCTCGTCTCCTCCTCTCGTCTCGTCTCCTCTCCTCTCCTCTCGTCTCCTCTCCTCTCGTCTCGTCTCCTCTCCTCTCGTCTCCTCTCCTCCTCTCGTCTCCTCCTCTCGTCTCCTCCTCTCGTCTCCTCCTCTCGTCTCCTCTTCTCTCCTCTCCTCTCCTCTCTTCTTCCCTTCCCTTCCTTTCCCTTCCCTTTCCTTCCCCCTTCAGCTATCCCTCCTATCATCTCTCTCTACCTCTTCCTCCCTCCTACCATCTATCTCTACCTCTTCATCTGTCTATGTATCTACTTATCTGTATGTGTCTGTCCATAACTGTCTGTCTGCATATCTGCCTATCCATTTGCGTCTATTCATCTATGCATTTTGTCTATCTGTATATCCCAGCATCTTTCCATCGGTCTATTAGTATATATCAATCTATCCATTTATCTATCTATCAGGTTATCTATGTGTCTATCCATCTCTGCTTACTTGACAATCTATCTTATGGAAGAGGAAGAGCTGGCCAAGAAAAAACAAAGTTAAAAAAAATAATAAATAAATAAAATAAAAAGCCAACTAATTTGCCAGTCCCCTTGTAGATTCAAAATAATGAGCCGAAAGAAAGATGGAGATAAAAGTCTCGAATTCTCCTTCTTAAATAGTCATCATAGGAAGTTTGTATGTGCGTCTGTCTGTGTGTCTGTCCGTTTGTTCATCTACATACAACACATTCAAGCGCACGGCAATCCACGCAGCAAGGGAGGGAACTAACTAATACTACCTAAAAAAAGAACTGCATTGTACATTAGGAGAGAGCGCCGTGTAAGGTTGAGTGAGAGGGAGAGGTAACTATCTATCATGACACCTATTCTCGCTACGTAATTCCACTTCCTCCTCCAAAGTTCAACTGTTTGGTCCTAAAATGTACTCTTATTTTCTTCTCTATCCACATACGGCGCCAAAACATTATAAAGCTGAGTAAAAGTTGAAGATTCTGAGGAAAAAAATAAACTGTGGCAAATCTGTGTGATCTCTTCTGTCCCTCTCTCTCTCTCTCTCTCTCTCTCTCTCTCTCTCTCTCTCTCTCTCTCTCTCTCTGGCCATCTGTCTGTCTATTGAACTATCCAAGCATCTATTAAACCCCTACTATCTATATACCTAACTATCTATTCATTCATCTATCTATCTATCTATCTATCTACTTATCTATCTATCTATTTAACTATCTATCTACTTACCTATCTATCTATCTATCTCCCTATCTATCTATCTGTAACTATCTATCTATCTATCTTTATCTATCTATCCATTCCTCCACGTGTTACCCTGCGCAGAACAAAACAAACCACCCAAACAAAGGCTACATATACGTCACAACTTCACGCATCATCATCACATTCTAATCCAAACCAACCACAGAAAATGGGATAAAAAGTTAATGGAACACGTCAACTGCAGGTCTGATTCACGTGTGTGTGTGTGTGTGTGTGTAATGGAGGAGGGAGAGGGGGGGAAAGGGACACAGGAGGCATGCATTAACAACTCATGAAAACTGTCTGGCATGGCTGGAGAGAGAGAGAGAGAGAGAGAGAGAGAGAGAGAGAGAGAGAGAGAGAGAGAGAGAGAGAGAGAGAGAGAGAGAGAGAGCGGGGGGCGGGGGGGGAGGCAAGGAGGAAGGAAGGAACGAGGAGAAAATAAGGAGGGGACTAAAGGAGGGAAGGGCAGGAAGAGAAAGAAAAGTAAATGAGGGAGGGAGAGGAGAGAACGGGAGAAATAATTGGAGAGATGGAAGGAGAGTGCAGGGGAGAGGAGAGAAAAGTAAGAGGTAAGAGCCAGACAGGCCTGGAGGAAGGGTAAAGTAAGGGATGGAGGGAGGGAGGGAAGAAGAAAATATACGGACAAAGAAGGAGGAAGGGAAAGAAGGAAAGGAGAGGAGAAGAAAGAGAAGTAGAAAGGTAGGAGAAGGAAAGGAAAGGAAAGGAAAGGAGAAGGAAAGGAGAAGAAAAGGAAAGGAGAAGAGAGAAGAAAAGGAGATGAGGAGAAAGAAGGAAGCTAAGGTTTGCACAGCACATTCTCTAGTTTTCATATTTTTAACATGCTTTTAACAGATATAAATGTATTAAATAAATGGATTATTTTGTAAGGAGTATTGATTGAGAACTTAAAGTTGCTATTGAGTTAAGGATAGTCATAATGAGAACAATAATAACACCAATCTGAGAATTTCAGAGTTGTTGTAGTAAGTCATTCCTATATTGTACTGTTTCGTTAGTTACGAACGAAGTTTTGTTAATTACTGTATAATTATGGTATACTTTGTTCATCACAAGCTAAAGAATTGGTTATTATCTCCGTGGTTTTGTCAATCCTGTCACACCACCTCCTACGAAGGAAATTAAGATGAAGTCATTTGGTGGTGAGGCCACACGGTACTCAGCACTCAGTCCACTCAGTCACCAGAATGTGTCTAGACTCAGAGTTCTTGACTTGGCGGCTTGGTGAAGGAAGAGTGCGAGTCCATTCCAGCCAAAAAAGAAGAGTTCACCCAGCCATGCAGACAATCAGTAATGGCGTACAGGAAGTCGTCGCCACAGATGATGACCCAGGTGACGTAGATCATGTAGCCCACAACTGTGAGGATGCCACGACGCCAGTCCGCCATGCTGCTCCTCACTGGCCGGGGGGCAGGCAGGGCCACCTCAGGGAGCCCTTCGTCCGCCTCACCAGGGTGGCTGGGGGCTGATAGGGTCTCGTCGGGCAGCCCTGCGTCCGCCTCACCACGGCAGTGAGCAGCAGCATATGTCCTGGGAAGGCAGGCAGACTCCAGCCTGGAGGAAGCAGCTGCTGCTCGGGCTACTCAGCATAAATATATAATTTTACTGTGGTATTGTTAGATATGAGTATAATATGATGAGATATAATTTGTAGATATAACTGATCAGAAGAAACAACGTGAGTGAATACACTCACTCCATGAGAAAGTTCATCCATCCACACTCACTCACTCACCCAGCAACTGAATCACATCCATCCATCCACTGAGCCACATCCATCCATCCACTGAGCCACATCCATCCAATGAAACACATTCGCAGCCAACCCTCCACCCGTCCACTGATGATGGCGTCAAGGAAGATGTCGCCGCGGAAGGCGAGCCACGGGACCAGCAGGATCATGAAGGCCACGGCCGCCACGATGGTGAGGAAGGGCCGCCGCCGCCGCCGCCGCCGCCGCCTGCTGCCCCCCCTGGCTGCCCCGCCTCGCCTCCCGTGGGTGGGCAGGGGCACCTCAGGTACCCCCGCCTCAGACACACC
Organism: Callinectes sapidus; assembly: GCA_020233015.1. Taxonomy (NCBI): domain Eukaryota; kingdom Metazoa; phylum Arthropoda; class Malacostraca; order Decapoda; family Portunidae; genus Callinectes; species Callinectes sapidus. The sequence continues at coordinate 6,561 of JAHFWG010002539.1, read as the reverse complement.
ACGGTGGCAAGGCGCGGCAGTGACTCCTGGGAAGGCAGGCAGGCTCCAGTCTGCAGGAAGCAGGCTGCTGGTGTCATGCTGCTCGGGCCGCTCAGCAGTGGTGGTGGTGGTGGTCCTCGGGCAGCAGCTGCTACACCTTCACCACAGGCTGGATGTCCTCCACGATGCGCAGGGCGCTGACACTGAGGAAGTCATCCTCGCTGGTCCACGCCCCGGGGCCCCGCCATTTCTTCACCACAGGCTGGATGTCCTCCACGATGCGCAGGGCGCGGACACTGAGGAGGTCATCCGCGCTGGTCCACGCCCCGGGGCCCCGCCACCTCTCGTCGTCCCAAGGACTATGCAGCAGCAGGCTGTCCCAGCTGAGCAGGTCGTCGAGGCTGGTCCATGCCCCGGGTGGTCGCCACCTCTCCTCGGCCTCCTCCTCGGTGTGGCAAGGAAACCGCAGCGTGTTGCCAGTGGAGGGGTTGAAGAAGGTGACCCACTCCCCGTCATCTTCCTCGCAGGGGACGGGAGGCAGCTCCTCCTCCTCGTCGCTTGAGCCCCACAGGTCGTCGTACTCCAGCAGGGGCGGGTCGGTTGAGTCCTCAATGGAGTCGTCAGTGACGGGGGTGTCGTCATCTTGGTGGTGTGGCTGCTGCCAGCACACCCGCTCCTCCTGGCCTGTGGCGGTGAATGCCAGCCAGGCCTCGGAGTCCAGCAGCTGCTCCAGCAGGGAGCCCAGCGAGACCTGCAGGAACACCTTGCTGGGCCGCCGCCCCTTGCTGCTCCAGTACATCTTCCCCTTGACGGGCAAGTCAGCCTCAAGTCGCTTCAGTCGCTCCAGATTCTTCAGTTCGCACTCAACAGTCTGTTCGTACTCGCCAGAGACTACCTGGTGTTGCCAGAGAGTCTCCTTGAAGCAGAAGGTGGCCACCGTGTGTTTGTCAGAGCACCACGGCAGACACCCTCGGCGCGGCTGCCGCACGCTGAGCCGCAGGCTTGGGGGAGCCTCGTGCAGGGAGGCAACGCGAGACACACACTTCATGGAATAGTAGTACAGTTTGTTGTTGTAAGACATTTGCTTGTCAGATATTTATGGAAATCACGCTTCTTGTTCGAGATTTTGTCGAAAGTGGAACTGAACCACATCCAGGATGACAAAACTCCCCATTCACTAACGTGGCTGTTTGGACACAACACACACACACACACACACACACACACACACACACACACACACACACACACACACACACACACACACGCACACACACATACGCACATACACACACACACACACACGCACCCACGCAAGCACACACGCACACAGTCTTCCCCTATCTCCCAAGTGTCTCTGTGGAACCATATAGCAACTGACAGAGGAAAAAAGATACACGGGATTTATCCCGCACACGTAACAATACGTGCAGGGATAAGAATTGCAGTCGTGGCTGTACTGTAGGTGAGCATGGTGGGAGAGACTGTAGGTAAGCATGGTGGGAGAGAGAGAGAGGAATTCCAAGAGCGGCGCAGAGGAGTGTAGTGACCAGCGAGGCGCCCAGCCAGCCACGCCACTGACAGGATGACACTATTTTTGTTCACGCCTTTTTTCTTGTTTTCAGGTATGTTTGCACTATCTATGAAGGCACTGCGTTTCTGCCATTCTATTTTCTGTTAATTCCGGGAAAACAACAACACCCGTAAGTCAGTAACTTGCGCCCTTTTGTGTGAAACTCCCGATAAAGCCAAGACAGGCCCCCCCACCTCACTCCCTTCCTCCTCCTGCCACTCACCATCCTCTTTCCCTCCTCCTCCTCCTCCCCCCCTACTCTCTCTCTGTCTCTGTCTCTCTCTGTCTCTCTCTGTCTCTCTCTGTCTCTCTCTGTCTCTCTCTCTCTCTCTCTCTCTCTCTCTCTCTCTCTCTCTCTCTCTCTCTCTCTCTCTCTCTCTCTCTCTCTCTCTCTCTCTCTCTCTCTCTTTTCATCGAGTAGAATATATTCTCCCAGTATCACTTAGAATAAATTCATTCAAGGTTGGATCTGTCGCGTCAGTTTAAGAGCAGTTACACAACACAAACTAATGGACGAGTTTCCCTTTTTCCTCAACGCTCCATGCGCTGCCTCCCTCGCAATTACTAAAAAATGAGGGTGTGGAATCAACCTAAACAAATGAACACAAGTAAAAAATAGAGCATCGTTGGTAAGTAAATCAAACTCGTGCTGCTGCATTTAGAAAAGCGACTTAGCGACAGGCCAGCAAATAAGTGGAGGCAGAGACCAGCGAGACCAGACGCCTATTTGTAGAGTGGTTGATACAGCATAGCCGACATGACACCCTCCTCCCTTGCTCTCTCCCCAGTCCGTCTAGCCACCAACCACCACTCCCACCCTCCCACCTTACACTCACTCTCTCCAGTAAACACCGCACATCACCTCTCCTCACACTGGTACTCACTGCCTGTAGGAGGAAGGAAGTGCCCACAACGCCGAAGAAGTACTGTGGTGTCCTTTCTGTCCTTCCCATCCATCCCTCACTCCTTCAACCGCCTGCGCCTCCTGTTGCCTTCCTCCACCCGCCGTCACGTCACCGCTGCCAGGAACCCACTGAGCCGGCTCCTGCGCACGCGTCACTCCCTCAGCCAACACCGACTAGCGACTCGACTCTTCTGAAACACTTCATTCCAAAAGGCTCTCGTTTAAGTTACACGAGTTTTTTTACCCCTTCAATACCGGGACAAATTTTTATCACGAGTTTTTGGTGTGAATAGACAATTTTACTGACATTAAGAAGGGTCTATGGAGGTGAGAAGATTAATGGCCAGAGTTTTCGCTATCTTAATCCCCCACACAAGTTTCTGAAGCTTTATTAAATCACCAGTTAGTAAATAGAATAAATATGAAAACTATTTATGGTACTGAAGGGGTTAAGGGCAGTTTTTAATGGTTCTAGTGACAGATTAACAGGGTTTTTAAAATATTATCTGGAAGAACACTTGATAACACGAACTGTATCATCTCTAAGAACAATCATAGTGAGAGCAGTGTTTCTAAATGCGGTCGCCACAGACTACGTCACCCAGGTGACGTAGATCATGTAGCCCACAACTGTGAGGATGCCACGACGCCAGTCCGCCATGCTGCTCCTCACTGGCCGGGGGGCAGGCAGGGCCACCTCAGGGAGCCCTTCGTCCGCCTCACCCGGGTGGCTGGGGGCAGATAGGGTCTCGTCGGGCAGCCCTGCGTCCGCCTCACCACGGCAGTGAGCAGCAGCATATGTCCTGGGAAGGCAGGCAGACTCCAGGTAGTTGCTGCAGTCTTGACGGTCCCCTTTCCCCTTCCAGATAAGGACGACCAACCCCTTCTTCCAGTCAGGGGGAATGGTACCTCAATGCCATACAGCAGTCAAGACAGCATGCAACCCACGGATCATGGCTTCACCACCAGCTTTGAGCAGCTCCGCACTGATGTTGCTGATGCCAGCTGCCTTTCCACCCCTCAACTTTGCCACAGCCTCCTTGACATCGCCAATGGAGGGTGCAGTTTCGTCAATGGGTGGATCAGCATCCAGCGTCTGCAACCCTGCAGTCCGGAGCTGTCCGCTTGGAGGATCCACCGTGAACAGCTGCTCAAAGTACTCAGCCCAACGAGCCATCTGCCCATCTGCGTCCGATACGAGGCAACCATCTGCTGTTCGGATAGCACTCACCTGAGAAGTAGACTTGGAGCGGAGTTTCTTCAGAGCTCGATAGGCAGGTCTGAGGTCATTAGCATTTAAATGACACTCGACATCCTCAGCGAGACCCCTGACGTACCTCTCCTTGTCTCTTCTCAGAAGAGTTCTAGTCCTACGTGACAGAGCCCTGAACTGGTCATGGTACCCAGCAAGTCTGGCAGCGCGGCTCTCCTCAATACTTTCCAGCGTCTATACCGAGGTGAAGCCACTCCTTGATCACAAGCGACTGGGTACACTTAATTAAGATTTGTGAATGTTACAAAATAAGAAGAATTCGTATGTTAACAAATAGATTTTCAGCCTACAATTGTAAGCTGCTTTCAAATAAACAATTATTATCATTATTATTATTATTATTATCATTATTATTATTATTATTATTATTATTATTATTATTATTATTATTATTATTATTATTATTATTATCATTATCATTGTCATTATTATTATCATTATTATTATTATTATTATTATTAATATTATTATTATTATTATTATTATTGTTGTTATTATTATTATTATTATTATTATTATTTTTATTATTATTATTACTATTTTTATTATTACTATTATTATTACACACACACACACACACACACACACACACACACACACACACACACACACACAAACACACACACACAGTTTTTTGTAACTTTTTAAAATTTTATTATTATTTTTTTCCACTGTTTTTCTTTTGGTGGTGGTGTGTGTGTATGTACGGGGGCAACTAAAAACACACACACAGATCAGATTAGATCTTTATTGACCACAAAAATACAATTTTAAAGCATAATAAGAACAAAACGTTATAGTCCATAATAAACCAAAGAAAAATAACAAAACTGATAATAGGAACGAGACATAGAAGAGCATTATCAAATTGTTGTGCCCTGCAATTTCTTGCATGCACGTTGCAATTGCATAGTTGCATAAGACTATCACTCAATATCAATATCTACGAGGTATGATAATATACACTGCTAACATTTTCTCATTTAATTGACTTAATAGCTAAGTACACAAGATATTAACCTAAGCCTTACTCCAGCAACCAGCTGATGACTTCCAATACACATAACACAATATCCCCACGGTTCTCTTCAAGTCTTTCGTAACAATTCAACTCAATATACTTCACACACAATATTATCAAAGTTTCTCACCAAATCTCTCATCAAAATTCAACTCCATATAATTCAATAACAATGTCAAATATATCCCACATCAATGTATGTAACACCCAATGTTATCAACGCTTCACATCAATCTCACATCAACATTTAACTCCAGATAATTCACAATCAATGTCGAAATACATCTCACGCCAATATACCTAACACACGATATTATCAATGTTTCTCATCAATCTCTCTTCAATATTCAACTCAAAATAATTCAATGTTAATGTCACAGCAAACTCATACACACATATATAAAATCAAACACAACACATTAACTCTGAACATCCTAACCACTATTTTCCTCCTTACATTTCATAAACACAACAAATGAATTAGACTGAATTATCAACATTCAAAACTCCACTTACTGATACAAGTTTATATGTCTCCATATCGCCCCTGACCCTCCTCTGGTCAGGGAAGCTGCGACTTCCTCAGCTTTTCTCTCTCTCTCTCTCTCTCTCTCTCTCTCTCTCTCTCTCTCTCTCTCTCTCTCTCTGCCTTTCTTTCATAGATGAATAATTTAAAGGAGATTTGCAGATTAATGTCGGTAAACCGAGGATCTTGAAACCCAGATGGTCGTGTTTTTACATTTCCTTAAAAGATTATTATTGAGAGTCATTGAATATTCAACATTTGTACAGTTGGTTTACTCTGGGGACTTGTTTACTTGTTCTGGTTTTGAAGAAGGTGGTAGGGAAATGTGTGTGTGTGTGTTTGTTTGTGTGTGTGTGTGTGTGTGTGTGTGTGTGTGTGTGTGTGTGTGTGTATGTGTGTGTGTGTGTGTGTGTGTGTGTGTGTATGTATGTGTGTGGTGAGATAAAACTAAGTAAAGACACCTTAAAACCCGCTTAGCTCTGTATTGATAAGTTTACCTTTAAAACACACACACACAAACACAATACCTCCTTTCCTTTCCAATATCTTTTCTTCTTCCTTTCCTTTCCCGCCTTTCCTCCTCCCGGGTGGATGAACAACAGCCTCCTCCCTTGACACTCTCAGCCCCTCCTCTCCCTCCTTCAGGTCCCGCGTCGCCGTCAGGAGAGTGAAAGAGTACCGAGGGAGGCAGCGGTCTAGTGCATCCACAGACCTTGACTACCTCTGCGCCGCCGCCCCGTACCGCTCACTCAAGCCTCTGACTCTACCTCCTCATCTCCACGCCCTCGCCACCCACGCCCACGCCACCCTTGTGCCCCTCCTTGGCCGCAAATCCCCGTGGTTACAGCGATAAGAAAGATAATGTGTAGATTGGTGTGTTGGTTTAGTCACCCCGTAAATTTGAATCATAGAAAACTGTACGGTGTAGAAAATGTTGGTTTGTTCATAATTATTCTTCGTTTTATTAATGAGAAATAGAGATGTAGTTTGATATGTTAGGTTAGTGAGAGAAAAATAAGTAACAGTTCGTAATATATAAGTACATTTAGGTAGTAAAGAGGGAAATTAAGACAAGTAATAAATTTTTGGGTTACTGCAAGAGAGAGAGAGATAGGAAAGTTAAAGTACCTCATATCTTTCGTGGTATATATTTTGCAATCATCTTTCATACATAATAATTATCTTTTTAGTTGTACTTGGTCTGTACATTAATTCACACACAATGAAGGAGGTTAATTAATATTAGTCAATAAGTTATGTATCTTTAGACATCTCGACTACTTAT
>JAHFWG010002536.1:0-13724 GCA_020233015.1 Callinectes sapidus | reverse complement strand
CGCCCGGGGTAATTTGGTTCAATTTTTTATTATTTTTGCTGCCACATCAAAGGTAAAAATATTTTTCAAAGTTTTAGGCTTACATCAGAGCATTACAGGCCTTAGCTACAAAATGGTATATAACTGTTTTTAAAATCTCATTTATAAATTGGAGAAACAAGCAATAAAAGAGAAAAAAAATAGGACCCAAATTACCCCGGTGTCCGGGGTAATTTGGGTCGCCTGTAAAAAAGTTATGTTAATGGTGCTATAAATAGCTGTAAGTGTTACTAACCATAGCTGGATGTACAGAAAAGGTTTTTCTTGAGTTTTAGTTAATTTCTGTGATTCAGGTAGACTTATCCTAATTCAAAATGATAATACTGACTGAAATAAAACATTATATGTTTGTCTATTTGACAATTTAATTTGTTTAACACTTGTATCTTTATGCACAGTAGCTTAATGTTTAGGTTTCACTTAGTTTATGCACAGTAGCTTAATGTTTATTTTCCTTTTTTAAAACAAAAGACTTCATTTCTTGTTAAAAAAAAAAAATATGTTCATTTTACTCAGAATCATTGAAGAAACTTAGGCTAACACCAATATTGGTCAGCCTCAGGGATTGAACATTGTCCACGGTTGCCCATTATTATAAATATTATAAATATAAATATAATAATTATAATAATAATAATTATAATTACCTATATAATAATATAATTATATAATTATAATAATAATTATAATAATTATAATAATAATAATAAATATAAATATTATAAATATTATAAATAAAATGTTCTGCATAGTCCATAAGACATGAAGCATGATTATTATGTACCGTGCGTTTTTTTCTATAGTGACCCAATTTACCCCATGTCACATATTTGGCCACTGTGAACAAAATATTAGTCATATATATATAAACCAAATAGTGTTAGGTAGTCAAAATCCTCAGCTTTCAAATGGTGTAATTATTTTTGTTCTATGTGTTATATTGTTCATGCTAGACCAAAGTTTGTGGAGCCAATTTTTTGCGCTTCATTTATTTTTATTTTTTTGACCAACTGTACGAATTTTTATTTCATATATACTACTTGCAATGCAATTTTTTGTATTATTAAATTAAAGTATGTTAAATTACCTTTCAAATGAGCTATAACAAGTTATATTTTACCTAATTCTACATTTTCCAGAAATTAAATTTTAAAAAAAATCCAGTTTTGACCCAAATTGCCCCGTGACCCAAATTACCCCGGGCGACCCTAGCTTGTCAGTACCACATGACACGACTGCATGTTGTGGTAGTATATGCATTGTACTTCATCTTTACGAGTCTTTTTGGCACGCTCGGCAATACTGACTTATGATAGACAACCAGGCAGGTGATATAACCAAACCACATAATCAAATACAATGAGTTAGTGTAGTGAGGCCAGTAATGAGCATTGTAGTTAGGAAGAATGGAAATTATAATGAGACTGAGTGAATAAGTGAGTGAGTAAGGGAGTAAGTGAGTGAGTAAGTGTGACTGTGTTATGTACCTTTTCAGACGTCAAGAAATGCAATGAGTTAGTGTAGTGAGGTCAGTAATGAGCATTGTAGTTAGCAAGAATGGAAATTATAATGAGACTGCGTGAATAAGTGTAAGAAAGTAGTGACCGTGTTATGTACCTTTTCAGACGTGAGGAAATGTAATGAGTTAGTGTAGTGAGGTCAGTAATGAGCATTGTAGTTAGCAAGAATGGAAATTATAATGAGACTGAGTGCGTAAGGTTAAAATTTGTGTGACTTGATAATGTTATTTAAAGTAATATGAACAAATCAAGGATAAGGATACAACAAATGCGGGCAGAATGCTATGACAGAATTACCTAACTTGAAAACCAGCGCACCGCAGGAACAGTATATACATGAAATAACATGTCATACACACCCACCTGCTTTTATCTCGTAATACTTATTGCCATGTTGATCAGATCCCACTAACACTCCTGGAGACGTGCGAGGCTTTAAAGAATTCAAGAAATGTTTGAAAGCAGTTCCGTACAGACTCCTTGTTTTGCCAGACATCTTAGTTGTCCTCTTGTGCTTCTTCTTGTGTCCACTCGCAAATATAAGTAGTTTCGTAACCCCATAGTGTCAGTCTTGATTGTTCAATATTCATGATTGCGCAAGTATATTGTGTGTGAGTGGATGTGTGATTGATTGTGTGGGCAGATGATTGAGGAATGTCCAACACAGTGGTTTGATTTTGTAAGGTGAAGCCAAGTAGTTACACTATCATGAGTGATATACTGTACGTGTGTGTGTATATTATTAGTGGCGATGATTGCACCAAGCAACAGCTCAGTCTTTCCTTTATAACCATGGCGAGCACACTCAGGGACACTCAGACATTTTGGAGGGAGTTCATCCAACTGTACAGAGATTGTCCTGCTTTGTGGAAAGTAAAAAGTGACGAGTACAAGAACAGAAAGTTGAAAAGTGAATGCTACGTGAAATTGATTGACAAAATAAGAGAAATTGACCCAAATGCCACTCGTTCCACAGTAACCAAGAAAATAAATGGTTTACGTTCTAACTATCGTCGAGAACTGAGGAAGGTGATGAATAGTGGTGGTGGTGGTGGTGGTGCTTACAAACCTTCACTGTGGTACTTCCATGACCTCGCATTCCTTCGCGCCCAGGAATTGCACCAAGAACGAGTGTCAAGTCTGCTGCTGGATGAAGGGGAAGAACATGCTAAAGAAGACTCAATAGATAAGATTGTGGGTATTCACTCTTGTATTTTCATATATTGATTACTATGACATTAACAACAGCCACAATGCTGAATGTATTTACATTAATTTTAGCTATTGTCGTTTCATAATTTTTTATCATTATCACCTCTCTCTCTTTTTATGAATATAAAATCAGACAGTTATGATGATATACGTACTCATATTATTTTGCAGGACCTGTCCACATCAGCTGGCTCTGCTGAATCCCAGCAGGAGGAGGTATATTCTCATACCTCGAAGAGAAAAAAGCAAATGGATATGGAAAGTACAAGTTACGAAGCACTTTCCCTTGCATGTGCACACCTTCAGCAAAGTGACGACTCCATTGATATACTGGCAAGGAGCTGGGCTCAAGAATTTCGGAATGTGAGTGCAGAACAGCAAATATATGCAAGGAAGTCTATTAATGATATTCTTTTTGAGGCTCGTTTAGGAACGTTACACAGACATAGTGTGAAAATTAATGAAAATGCTGATGTTCAAACTAAATCTTCCACACCTTTTTGTGACCTCTCCTCCGGGAGCAATTGAAGTATAATATACCAGCAGCAGTGGACTTAATTAACACTTATAACTACTCTGGGGGGAATATTATTGTCACTAGATAGCTAGCTACTGAAGATGCGATTGAGTGGAGTGCGTGTTTACAGGAAAGTGTCAGCAGACCTTTGTAATAGTGATCCCCAGTGCAGCTTATCAAATAACCTACATTATGTCATATTGGTGGTGGATATAATCATGTAGGCTTATTGTTTCTTTACTTTTCAAACATTCAATCAAGTTTATGTTCACTTACGTAACAGATAAAATTTAGTGGGTTTTTTTTCGCTAATAGAGTGTTATAGCAAGGTTGCGACACCCAATAAATCGTATATTTCCTATCAGTATATACCTCATTCAACCTACCTTAATATGCTTCTTCAATACAATGACGATAGCATTACAGATCTCCATAATGATACGACCACGACTTGTGGAGAGATGGCCGTGGTGATCACAAGTTCCTGAAATACTCCTCAAATACGAAATAAGTGTATGTAGCAGGATGTTGTCTCCTCAAATATTGGATATTGGATATTCTTTCTTCTATTGATTCGTAACTAAATTTCAACTCAGGAAATAACTGGAATAAAGGAACAAAAATATGAAGTGTCATAAATCATCAATAAAACTAAAGTATTCAGTAAATTCATTATAATGAGACAGATTTTATATTAAGAATCGCTCACATCTCTCTCTCCTACACCACGTCTCCTTATATTATCTTCATTTCTAACCACAAATAAGCCGAATGTAGCAACAACAACTATTTACATACACTCAGCAACACACCAGGCATCAAAAAACTAATAAAGAAATACACAAAAAACCTGCTAAAACCTCAGAAAATAAGAGAAACAAATACATACCTGGCAACAAAATGCACGGCTTCCCTGTCGCCTCTCCTCCAGCCAGCCATGAACCAGCCTCTCACGCGGCGATCATGGAAGGAGAAGGTTGTGGCGCATCATTGTTCCCATATTTCACCTCGAAACTCTCTATATACCCGACGTGAAGGTTAGTACACGGCCCTAGGTGAAGGTTATAGGTGTGTTAGGTGAGCTACAAGGCTTTATCGATATTTAGACCTGATTCACGGCAAGGAGTAATAGTAATAAATGTGTCCATGCGGTGGACCACGTGTAGTCTTGTCTGGCTTCCTGCAGCTTCCCTCATTTTCCTGTGTATTGATGAGTATTTGGTGTGTGTGTGTAGTCTGAGGAAGGTAGCGGCGGCCCGTTACTTCCACTCCCCTCAGTGACTAATTAATTCAAAATAGTCCTTATTGAACGTTTACTTGGAGAGAGAGAGAGAGAGAGGGGGGTGGAGGGATTGTAGATCGTCAGGAAGAGGGATGTTTTTTCAGTGATTTATTTACTTTCTCTGGTGGTCAGTGTCGTGAACTGCTTCATCGTACACATCCTTTCTGTCCTAAATGGGTTTTTTTTTTTTCGAGTCATTACTTCCCTTATGCCAACGACACTCTCTCTCTCTCTCTCTCTCTCTCTCTCTCTCTCTCTCTCTCTCTCTCTCTCTCTCTCTCTCTCTCTCTCATAAAGAAGACAGACAATTTGGCTTTCCTATCCTCCCCCCCCCCCCACCCTCTGCAACGACCCTTGTCCACCCCTCATGGTGTGCAGGGGGTTAACCAGCAGGGTAGAGCAATGGTGGCCCCGGGAAAACACATGCATCACCCTGTGTGTTATGTTGTGTACCTACCCAGGGGTATAGTTCATGTAGATATGTGTCTATGTGCGCATTCCTTTTATGTGAATGTGTGGTAAAGGTTCAGTAAATTATCAGAATCATATAAAACAGTCAATGTGTGGCTTAGGTTAGATTAGATTATCAAAGCATAGTTTAGTGTGGGCACAATAAAACCCAGGGTCTGGATGGGACGTATCCAGCTAAAAGTTTAGCCTAAACAACCTTGGATTTCAATGACCAAAATAACTCCAGATTTATGTTTACGCTTTATTATTATTTTTAAAAAATTTATTATTAATCTCTTCAGTAATGGGGTGCAGTTAAGAAGATTAGTGGCCAGTGTTCACTATTCTAATCCCCAATAGTTTCTGAAATAGTATTAAATTGTTAGACAGTAAGAAGAATGGATATGAAAATGTCAGTACTGAAGAGGTTAACAGGAGACTCTCGTGACAACACTGCTACTGATATTTGAAAGGCATTTGTTGGTGACTGGTTTTCAAGGCTGTTGTATGGTTATAGTGACATATCAGCATTTTTGTATTCATAGCCCTAATCTCTTGTACAGCTGGTAACACTGAAGAACTGTCAACATGAGCATCACAATACATGGACTTGCTTGCAACCTTGCCGTGATGGGACAATGAGGTGCAAGTCAGATGGGTAACTCACTCCACACACTGACCTGGCCCAGCACGTGATGGGGAAGGAGTGAAGGAGCAGCTTTCCATACAATAACCAGGTAAATATCTTCGTTGCTGTTTTGAGTTAATGATTTTATTTATTCTGTATTTGTAGTTTCGCAAACACACATTTTCAAGATTTTCCAAGTGTCTTTTTTGTGAGTTGGGAGTGTAAATGTTGTTTGGGGTACATTTCAAGTTTGACTTTGTGTTTATGGGGAATTTTGTTGTTTAGAAGTGTATTAAAGGTGGTATAGCCCATTCTTTGGCTGTTTTACATTTAAACTGCCAAAACATAAAACGCTAAATCATGACAATACTTAAAAATGCATTAAAAATTACCCCAAACACATTTCAACACCCTCTCAAAAACAAGAAACTTGAAAAATCTTGATACTTTACAATGTATTAAAACTTACCCCAAAACATACAAAATGCCATAGAAATACAAAACCAACATTACACTTACAACAAAACACAACAAGCCATACAAAGCTTGCCAAGTACCAGCACCACCACCACCATCATCATCATCATCACGGCCTACTATGATGACCATAATTTCGGATGAGTCTCTTTAGGTTGGCGTCACTAACCATACTGCAGAGAACTGTATATCTGATGAGGCCTTTGCAACATATACATTGATTTATTTTATCATTTGAATATTTTGTGTATTTATCTATTGATTTATTATTGGGTGTGGGTTTGGGTTTAGTATGAGAAGGTTGATTCATTTATTTTCTCTCTTTGTTATCCCTTCATTTCTTTTCATTAAATTTTCTTCCCTTTCTCCATTTCTTCGTTATAATTTCATTCTCTCTCTCTCTCTCTCTCTCTCTCTCTCTCTCTCTCTCTCTCTCTCTCTCTCTCTCTCTCTCTCTCTCTCTCTCTCTCTCTCTCTCAGGTTCATTCAAGTCCTACCGAAAGATCCAGTGGTGAAGGAAGAACAAGAAACTAATGCCTTTACATTTTTTAAGATGGGTAAGTTTTTGTTTGTTTATTTTTCTCTTACAATTTTTTCTTACTTGTAATGTACAGTTGTGGTAATGTTAGGTTAGTGGTGGTGGTGTAGTACAGGTGTGGGGATGACACGATGACGAGTCAGAGTACAGGTAAGGGTGTGGGAGGAGGGGGGGTGCAGTGCTGCGTTCTGTGGCGGCACCTCTCGCCCCCACACCTGTAGCCGGTACACAGCTGATCTAAGAGGCATTTGTCTGAACACCTAAACACTGATGATAACTTTGCTTTTACTCATTGCTTGTTTGGATTAGCTCTTTGTGTTTTTGTTTGAGTTATTTGGTTTAATTCTCTTTTGAAGGACAGTGGAAATGTAATTTCTAAACCAAGATATTGTAAACTGAAATCATTGTAAAACAGAGTAATCCTTTTATTTACTTTTTATTATTTATTTACTATGATTGTCTGTCCTTCCAATTTTAATTTTTGTCCTTTTTTTCAGTTTGCGAATTACAGTGAAGTGGACAACAATGAAGAGAAGAGAGGGCACAGAGGAAGAGGAACAAGTGAGTTTAGTTTTCTTAATTTCTGTTTGTGTGCATAATTGTGATTAAGTCATTATTTTCCATATATTTGATTTATCTTGCAGTGTGTTCTAACATGATGGTTGTTTTTACCTACATTATCTGAAGCCCATGAAACTAAAATATATACTGATAGAAGACACACATGCACACTGTGACCCTTGACCTTGCACACCCCACCACTGACTCTCCCTATCTTGCCTGCCACCCAGACAAGGAAGGAGAGCACCTGGAGGAGCTTGGGAAGACCTGCGCAATGCACTGAATGGTCATGCCACATGCCCAACACCCACCACGCCTCGCCATGCCAGTTCAGTGCCTCTTGTCGCCCTCAACAACACTCCCTCTGTGGTGTGTCCATCAGGGTAAGAGCCATTACCAATTGCTTTTCCTATTTGAGGGTGTTAGTTTCTCTCTCTCTCTCTCTCTCTCTCTCTCTCTCTCTCTCTCTCTCTCTCTCTCTCTCTCTCTCTCTCTCTCTCTCTCTCTCTCTCTCTCTCTCTCCTTGAAAACTTGTTAATATTTACCCCAAACAAAAAAACCCTCAAGATACTTTCATCAATGCTATTCACATCAAAACCCACAAACATAATAGATTTTGCCTAAATATTCACCAATCATGATGACTTTTATCCCGAAACTGATGGTTAACTGACTGACTAAAGTTACGGATCTCTGAGGCAATGCTGTGTTTGTTCATTGTGTGTGAGGTGAGTGTGTGTGTGTGTGTGTGTGTGTGTGTGACGTGTGCTGTGTGTTGCAGGGATGGAGACAAGGAGGAAGAGAGAAGGGAGTGGCAAAGAGGAAGAGGATAAGGGAAGGAAAATTAAATGCGAGAAGAAAAAAAATGGCAGGTAAGGAAAATGACATGTAGATTAATCTTTTAGAGTATATACTCTTTATTAGTGGGTGCAAGAAAGGCATAAAAAATGGGTCATGCTATACAACAGATACCAAGTGTCTTTAAGATTTGTCAAATTATGTTTTGATAGAGTACATAAATAATATTCACTTCAAAAATCCTATGATGACACCACAGTAATCTGGTCCTTCCTTACATAGCCTGTACTCATGACTTGCACCTTTAGTTTCCTTTGTTTTATCTCTCACGTCAAAATTCAGGGTTTTCATCCAGGTTTCCAATATTTGACAATGTTAACTGGTTTCTGGCCGAGACATTCATGTTTTGCTGAAAGTTATTAACCTTATGATCAAGATTTTTTCGAGTAGTTTGAGCTATTTTTTGTTGCATTAGAAAATTTTCCTCCATGTAATGGTTGCCCCAGGTTACTTTGCCTTTAATAAAATCTGCTGCTGCTGTAGTCTGGGTTTGACTTGCGGTGCAGTAATTGTGCCCAATCATGATGACCTTTATCCCGAAACTGATTGTTAACTGACTGACTAACGTTACGGATCGCTGAGGCAATGCTGTGTTTGTTCATTGTGTGAGAGGTGAGTGTGTGTGTGTGTGTGTGTGTGTGTAATGTGTCCTGTGTGTTGCAGGGATGGAGGAAGGAGGAGAGGCAAAGGGGAAGAGAATAGGAAAGGAAGGAAAGAAAATTTAAGGAGAGAAGAGAAAATAAGGTAAGGAACCAAATCACACCCAGATTAGTTTTTGTTATTGTTGTTACCACCACCACCACCACTAGTACCATCATCACTACGGCCTACTATGATGACCACCTTCGGATGAGTCTCTCAAGGTTGGCGTCACTAACCATTGCTGTGGAGAACTGTCTATCTGATGAGGCCTTTGCAACATTTACTACATTGGTATAGCTTATCCGTTGAATATTTTGTGTATTTGATTATTTATTTTTTGGTGTAGAATGAGAAAGTTTGTTCAATTCTCTCTCTCTCTCTGTCAGGTTCATTCCAGCCCTGCCCAGAGAACCACTGATGGAAAATTGGTAAGTTTTTTTTGTATTTCACTTACTGTTTTCTTTTCATCTGCAACTTATTTATTTTTTTTTTTATATCATTCTCTCTCTCTCTCTCTCTCTCTCTCTCTCTCTCTCTCTCTCTCTCTCTCTCTCTCTCAATTTTTTTCTTACAATTTTCTTAGTTATGCTGAGAGAGAAGAAGCACGTTAAACAGACATAGTGTGTAACTTTGTGTTGCTGTGTTAGAAAAACGTGCGAGATTGAATTATACTTACAGCTGTTTGTGTGTGCGTGTGTGTGCATTAATGACACACGTGAATAGCTGTGTGTACATTGTGTGTTGTGAGAGGGAAAGAGACTGGTATCTAATCAGAGATAGTTGGCCAAGATAGAGACAGAGAAGTAGTTTTCGTAATCAGATAGAGAAATTGCATTGTTGATATTGACAGAAAAAGTGTGTGTGTTTGTTATCTATACCAGTGGAACACTAATAATTCATATCTTTTATCTTCACAGGTGCGCACAAACAGAAGGAAGTGAGGAATCTCATTAACCTGCCTGTCACTCTTGAGGTAAGCTGGCTAATTAACACATTATTATTATTATTATGAGTTATTGTTCTTATTGTACTTTGAGAGCCTCTACAGGTAAATTATTGATTTTTACATGCAAATCGAAGTATTTTTGTGTTTAGTTCAGTTCGCATATGTAAACTGCAAGGTAAAGTAAAAGGCTTGTACAGTTGTGGTAATGTTAGGTTAGTGGTGGTGGTGTAGTACAGGTGTGGGGATGACACGATGACGAGTCAGAGTACAGGTAAGGGTGTGGGAGGAGGGGGGGTGCAGTGCTGCGTTTTGTGGCGGCACCTCTCGCCCCCACACCTGTAGCCGGTACACAGCTGATCTAAGAGGCATTTGTCTGAACACCTAAACACTGATGATAACTTTGCTTTTACTCATTGCTTGTTTGGATTAGCTCTTTGTGTTTTTGTTTGAGTTATTTGGTTTAATTCTGTTTTGAAGGACAGTGGAAACTTAATTTCCTTCCAAACCAAGATATTGTAAACTGAAACCATTTTCCCATCAAAATCATTGTAAAACAGAGTAATCCTTTTATTTACTTTCTATTGTTTATTTACTATGATTGTCTGTCCTTCCAATTTTAATTTTTGTCCTTTTTTTCAGTTTGCGAATTACAGTGAAGTGGACAACAATGAAGAGAAGAGAGGGCACAGAGGAAGAGGAACAAGTGAGTTTAGTTTTCTTAATTTCTGTTTGTGTGCATAATTATGTGATTAAGTCATTATTTTCCATATATTTGATTTATCTTGCAGTGTGTTCTAACATGATGGTTGTTTTTACCTACATTATCTGAAGCCCATGAAACTAAAATATATACTGATAGAAGACACACATGCACACTGTGACCCTTGACCTTGCACACCCCACCACTGACTCTCCCTATCTTGCCTGCCACCCAGACAAGGAAGGAGAGGACCTGGAGGAGCTTTGGAAGACCTGCGCAATGCACTGAATGGTCATGCCAGCTCAGTGCCACTCATCACACTGCAACCAGTACTCCCTCAGCACCATGCTATGCTATAGGATTTATGTATGTAAGATGGCTTGATTTGCAAGCTTGAGGCATCTTACATGATGTGTGTTGCATTCCATGAAATTGTCATTCATAAATTCTGAAGAAACGTGATGGACCATATTTTAAGTATTTTTGTAAAGATAATACAGATACCTCTTCTTTACATGTGTTTGTTTTATGTATTTTATTATTTTTATTCATGCAATGTTTAATTTTTTTTCCTCTTTTACACAATATATCAATTAGTGGCCAACAGATGTCTCGCATGAGTTCCTTTGTGCCACTCAAACTAGTTACATAAATGCACACATGTTCTTCTGTCATGTCTTACATTTCCATTTTCTTCTTCTTAAAGTTGTCTTTCAATTTCAATTTTTCTTAACTGTATGTGTGCATACTTATTGTTCTTCATCAATGCATGTAATGGTCAAAGATATTTACTTTTACTCATCAGGGAGAATTCATGTGTCCAGTATCTTATTAAATAATATGACATACAAGGGACATAGGCAGACATGTTTTGTACAGTTGTTCAAAGTAGTGATGTATTGTATAACATGTGTCGGACATAGATATGTATATTTTGCAAATTTTCTCACTAAAAAACAATCACAAATAAATAATTAGAAATTAATCTTAGAATCTTCATTACCAGACTAACTACTAAATCTATATACCAATAGGATAAAGTAACAGGCTAACTAACTATTGTCACAGCACCAGGGGGGGAGGGTAGTAAAAATGTCAGATATAATAACTTTTTTTAATAAATACTCGTAAGTGACCTCACCCTTATAGTCTCTACACATGACCTGTCTACTTCACCTTATGTACAAAACTACAAAAAGATGACAAAAAGTGGGATTTCTTTCAACATGGAGTTCAAAAAGTGGAATGTTTTGTGTCTATCTCTATCATTAAGTATGTCCGTCCTATGAAGTGACATCAACATTGTTCCTCTGTTTTTATCTATTTGTACATCCATACATAATATATACATAACCATAGACAGACAGTGAAAGTGAGAATAAGATAGATAGATAGAATACTTAATGTTGTACAAGAGTTAGTTAAGAGTTACCTTGTGTGATATAGTAATAGTGAGTGAATGAATGAAGAATGGGTGAATTATATAACAACAACAGTATTTTGAAGGGGTAGAAAGAGGAGGAGGATGGCTTATAAGGGGGAGGGAGGAGTGGATGAGGAGATATGGCAGTGTATGGATGACAGAGAGAGAGAGAGGAGTGGATGAGGAGATATTATTATGGCAGTGTATGAATGACGAACGGACAGACAGAGAGAGAGAATTATGACAAAATATAACAGAACACATAATTATTATATATATACCTAACCAGATCTAGTTAAAAAAAAAAAAGGAAAAAAAGAATGAATGTAAAATAAAAGATAATTAATGGAGAAAGTAATTAATAATTCTTGATTCGAAATCCCAATGGTAAAAATTGCTTCCTCTTTTTTTTATTTATACAAACTTACAATAACAGCAGAATGTTACATACTTTTTACAGTATTAGTGAACACTTAACAGGCTAAAGTGAACATGATTAGTGTTCTCTATCTTAAAGCCTCTGCAGACGTGTATGTTTGTCTGCCATCAACTTGACAGCCAAACATAATACAGCGAGACTGTAGGGCGTGGAGCAGCTCGTTAAGCCGCCTCACTTGCTGGTCCGTGTCACCCACCACACAACACTGTGGCTGTGCTCCAGTCCGTCCCTCCCTCTCAGTGCCGATGGAAGGGCCTGCATCATGCCAGTTAGCAGCCTCCCCTCCCATCTCCATAACGTGCGGCTAATAATGCACTCTTCACGTGGCCTCTTGAACTAAAGCTTCGTGAGGACAGCCACGTGGTCTGACGTCCCCACAAAGCCAAGAGGGTACAATAGGTAACACTGGATCATGGATGGTATATATTGGAGGGAAGGTCTGTTATCACGGGATCTATGTAGAGATGATCCAGCAGACCTGTGGGTGGGAAAGGTGACGTAGTAGTTTTCCACCACAAGGAGTGAGTTGAATGCCTCACTCGGCTGTGTTTGGGTTTAGGTCGCCTATGATGATCACATTATCGCACTGATTTACCACCGTCATTGTACTATCTAAGTTCAGTGACAGGTAGTCAAACAATGCCGTGCGTGCCCTGCGTGGGAGGACGATAACACCCAACACACACACAACAGTCCCTTCCCATTGTTGTCTTCTGTGATCTTCAGTGGCAGCAGCTCAAGTTCCCTGGATCCAGGTTCGGGGGTTCGATCACCTGAACGTTGAGGGTTTCCTTATCACAGAGAGCCACGCCTCCACCCTGCATGGGTGGAGCGATCCCTCCGCAACCAACTGGAATAACCTCCAACTCCAGCATAGTTCACTGCCACTTCATCATGTAAGAAGGTTTCACACACAAACACAACATCAGCACCATTTTTTGTAATGTTGTGTGTGTGCATTCTCCGATATTAGTGTGAAACCCTCTGAAGTTTGCCGACACAATCCTTATCTCACTGCCACCCACCCGCCTTGTGGCATCTGCGGCGCGCCTCCATATTGCAGGGTTGGGGGTGGAGGTTTTTCTTTTCTTCTTTTTTTCTTTCTTTTTAATAGGTAACTTGTAAGGGGAAGTTGTGTGTGTGTGTGTCACCTTGAAATTATGAGGTGGTGGGATGTCCGTTGCCATGGTAACTCGCTGCTGAGTGATGTTTGGCCGTCCCTGAGCGGCCCACCGGTGTGCACTGTAAAGGACTGCCTACCACCCTCATTATGGCTATAAAACTACTGTTGATTGGTCAGTCTGCCTCACAGCCTTCATTCTGTGAGTGATGCATCAAATAACAACATTCTTAGGGACAGTATTTGGAGGAAAACTGTACACATGAATTATTGCTACCTAAGGCAGAAGACAGGGGAGGGGAGGGGATTCCTCAGTGTTTTCGTGCAACATGGCAATTCTCTCTCTCTCTCTCTCTCTCTCTCTTTCTCTCT
>JAHFWG010000046.1:3134748-3152737 GCA_020233015.1 Callinectes sapidus | reverse complement strand
ATAATAATAGTAAAAGTAATAATAATAATATTAAAATAATAATAACAACAACAATAATAATAATAATAATAATAATAATAATAATAATAATAATAATGATAATAATAATAATAATAATAATAATAATAATAATAATAATAATAATAATGATAATAATAATATTAATAGTAATAATGATAATAATCAAAATATCATAATAATGATGAAGAAAAAATGTGAGTGATCATAATGAGTAAATTAATAGTAAGAAAAAGTCATGATGATGATAATAATAATAAGAAAAATAATGATAGTTATAAAACTATTCTTCCTTTGTTTTTATTATTATTATTATTGTTATTATTATTATTATTATTATTATTATTATTATTATTATTATTATTATTATTATTATTATTATCATTATTATTATTATTATCATTATCATTATCATTATCATTATTATTATTGTTATTGTTATTATTATTATAACCATTATTATTATTATTATTTTCATTATTATTTTCTATTGTTGTTGTTGTTGTTGTTGTTGTTATGCTTTGCTATAATTACCAATGTGATGGAATAAAGCCTAATAACTTCAACTATGTAATAATAATAATAATAATAATAATAATAATAATAATAATAATAATAATAATAATAATAATAATAATAATAATAATAATAATAATAGTATTATAATGATAAAGAAAAAAAAGATCTATGAGTAATCATAATGAGTAAATTAATAGCAATATTAATAACAAAAATAATGATACTAATAAAACTATCATTTCCTTATCATTATTATTATTATTATTATTATTATTTATTTATTTATTTATTTTTTATTAATATTTTATTTATTTATTTATTTATTATTATTATTATTATTATTATTATTATTATTATTATTATTATTATTATTATTATTATTATTATTATTATTATTTATTATTATTATTTTATTATTATTATGATTTATTATTATTATTATTATTATTATTATTATTATTATTATTATTATTATTATTATTATTATTATTATTATGCTAGGCTATAACCAGTGTGATGGAATAAAGCCTAATAACTTCAACTATGTAGTAATAATAATAATAATAATAATAATAATAATAATAATAATAATAATAATAATAATAATAATAATGAGTATCATCTTCATCCTGACACATTTGTATTGTGTTAATTGTTGTTATGTTGATTGTATTACATTAGGTATTTTGTTATACATTACTACTATATTATTATTAATGTTACTATTACTATTACTGTTTCACTATTACTTTATCAATATTACTATTACTATTAAAATTGATGGTATGTATTATAATTCTTTATATTATTATTATTATTATTTATTATTATTATTATTATTATTATTATTATTATTATTATTATTATTATTATTATTATTATTATTATTGTTATTATTATTATTATTGTATTTGATTATTTGCAGTACATTGTGTTACTAAAATGAATTGTATTAGTGTGTGTCAAGACTGACTGACCAATGAGAGACCAGTTAGTTAGTTAGTTAGTTAGTTAGCTAGTTAGTTAGTTAGTTAGTCAGGCGTCCCTGCAATGGCCGACCAGTGTTGTGGTGATAATGTGGAGGTGGAGGTGGCGCGGCCAACACAACACAACACACTCTTACTGACTGACATAGGTAGTTACTTACCACATGCTGCACACTAACAGGCCCAGCAGTCACTGCACCGCCGCCCTTCTTGACCAGCCACCTCTCCACCTCGTGGCGGCCATACAGCACGGCAATGTCCAGCGGGGTGTGTCCATCCTTGTCTTGCATGAACAGCAGGTCACCACGTCGCTCCACCTGCCACTTCACTACTTCTAAATGTCCCATTACCGCAGCACAGTGCAGGGGTGTGGCGCCACCCTCGTCTTGCATGCACAGCAGGTCACTGTTTTTCTGCACCAGCCACTTTATAGTTTCTAATTGTCCATATCTCGCAGCACAGTGCAGGGGTGTCCAGCCATACTTGTCTTGCATGCACAGCAGGTCACTGTTTTTCTGCACCAGCCACTTTATAGTTTCTAATTGTCCATATCTCGCAGCACGGTGCAGGGGTGTCCTGCCATACTTGTCTTGCATGCACAGCAGGTCACTGTTTCTCTGCACCAGCCACTTTATAGTTTCTAATTGTCCATTGAACGCAGCACAGTGCAGGGGTGTCCAGCCATTCTTGTCTTGCATGCACAGCAGGTCACTGTTTTTCTGCACCAGCCACTTTACAGTTTCTAAATGTCCATTTATCACAGCATAGTGCAGGGGTGTCATGCCATCACTGTCCCTGGCGGTGAGGGACCACCCATCACCATACAGCTGCTCCAGTACCTGCACATCGCCATGGTAACTGGCCCAGTGCAACGGGGGGAGTGTCTCCAGGGATGTGGGAGTGGCCATTACAGCTGCTGCACAGTGACGCCACGCAACAAAGTAACGGGATGGCCGTCCTGTGTGTGTGTGTGTGTGTGTGTGTGCGCGCACGAAGAGGGAAGCTTATATTATTATTATAATTATTATTATTATTGTTACGAACCCATGTATGGGGGGGCCGTGGCCGTGGGTATGTGTGTATGTATGTGCGTGGTGGGCGTGAGAGTAGACAAAGAAACAACGGGTCTGGGACGGGAAGGAGAGAGAGAGGCCGGAGGAGCGACACAAGGGAGAAGGGGGCTTTTGACGATTCAGCAAATAGTTTCTGCCGCCGCCCGGCGACAGGCAGTGAGGGGAGAGAGCAGAGAGAGAAGAGAGTTGGGGCCCAGTGAGGAGGACAGAGGGAAGAGCTGCCTGGTTTCCCCTCGTTCCTGGACAGATATATTCTGACTGCCATGTAATAGTGCCTGTGGGTTGGCAGTGTGTGCGCCTGGACTGTGTGTGCCTAGTTGACATCGTGGAAGCCTGCTGGGAGGCCGTGAATGAGGTGTGAGGTGTGAGGAGGCCCGAGCTGCCGCCTTGCTGGTGTCGTCTTGCTGAGCACGCCTTTGTCATCGTGTGAGGCGTGTCACGGTCCCCCGTGTTACCTGTAGTGCTTGCTGAGTAAACTAGCCAAAGTGGACTGTGTGTGTTTGCTTTGTCACCCATTTTGAGCTGCTATAGGTACACTTCGCTACACTTGCCCATCCGAACCGTGTGGAAGTTACGCAACCCCCCCTATGCCCTGTTGCCCTGCTTGTGCACCTGGGAGGCCTGTGTGAACCCTGTGGCCTGAGACGTGCTGCTGAGGGCAGAGAGAGGGTGTGAAGAAGAAGAAACAAGGGGGGTGAACGTAACAGTGGTGTCAGGAGTAGCGGGATAGTTGATGGTGCAAAGTGAATAGCCGAGTGTTGTAGTAGCAAAATGGAGGATGAACGCAGACAACAAGATGGCGGGGATGGTGCCTCTGTGTCTGTGGGCGAGGCTAGTGACGTCACATTGGGCAGAGAGGAAAGTTCCGCATGATGGCGATGCTTCAAGCCCTGATGACAGATATTAAAGTGAGAATGGACCAGCACACGGAGAAAATAGACCAGCACACGGAGAAAATAGACCGGCAGACGACGATTTTTTGCCAGAATTTGATGAAAATCGGACTGCAGGAGGTGGAAATGGACGAGCAGGCAGCACAAATGAACCTGGCGGCAGGGAACGCACAAGTGAGGGAAGAAGTTGTGGCAGCCCCATCCCCTGTGTCAGACCAGCAGTTGTGTGGCGTGACTGGCCACTGTGAGCTGAGAGTCTCTGTTGCCGACATGGAAGAACCCTGTCTTTTGGGGCTAGACTCCCTGTTTGGGAATGCAGCGTGTGATGACCTCGGAAGGATGCAGCGGAAGGTACGTGGAGAAATCGTACCACTGGTCCTTGAGGGTGCTGTTAAACAGGTCGAGAGCCCCGTGACGAGTTCGGATGTTGAGGAGAGACTGGAGCTGAACTGCGGAGTCGTGAGGGAACGTGAGGCAGCAGACGCCACTGAGGAAGGTGGTGGAGGCCATGCAGCGGTGAGCAGCTGCCGTGATGAGGTGAACGGTGGGACGAGGAAGGTGGGCCCCGGGGGAAGTGGAAGCGGACAGAGCGAGGCTGGCCAGCAGCGGGACGGCGGCCAGCATGTCCACCAGATGTTTGGGTGGACGGAGGAAGGTGAGGAGTCGTACAGGGAGGAGCAGCCGTGCAAGGAGGAATGCTTGCCGGAAATTCCTGCTACCGAGGACTCGGTGGAGCAGGAGGAGATGCTGCACATACAAGACGGTGTGTGGCAGAGGCGTGTGGAGGATGCAGCTACACAGCAGACGTGGCTGCTGGTAAACCCTTTCTCCCTGCAGGTTGAGTTGCTGGAGGAGGCGCATGCTGGCGTCTCTGGTGGGCAACTGGGGCGTAGGAAGGCTCTGCGTAGCCTGTGCCGACGCCTGTGCTGGGGTGGCATGAGGCATGAGGTGGAGTGGTGCAAGCTGTACCACGTTTACGTCGCCGAGAAGGAATCTGAGCGACGTACCAGAGCAGCGCTGAGGTGGTACCAGTTTGGCGCTCCCTGGGAGGGGATGGCGGTGGATGTCGCCGGGGCACGGCCTAGTATGCCCCAAGGTAACCGCCGCTACCTCCCTGAGGCTACTGGACGACCACCGGGGGAGGAGCTACCACAGACGTCGCCTGAGGTTGTGGCGGCGTTGCAGCAGCGCTGGTACCAGCCGCGCGCCGGGGACGTGCAGATGCGGTGGGCGACCGCGTCTGCCTTGTACAATCCCCGCGAGAGACGAGGCCTCGCCCCGAGACTGCAGAGCAACTGGGAGAGCCCGTGTACTGCCCTTGAGCGGCTCTCAGACATCATCTGCAAGCTGGGCGATGGCACACGTAAGGGGCCGCGCATTGTCCAAGTTGGTTGCATGTGGACCGTCTGTGGAGGTATGCTGGAGATGCCACTTTTTCCTGGGAGGGCCAGGATGGCGCTGTCCAAACTCCTCCCTCACCTGGGAGTGAGAACGGTGACGACCCTGCTCTAGACAGCGATAGCCAGGGTGAAGGGAGCAGTGACAGAAGTGACAGTGGTGACAGTGATGGTGAGGTCCAAGGACAGGTGTTTGAGAATAATAGGCCTACCAGGGCCCGGAGGCCACCGCAGTGGTTAAGGGACTATGTAGATATTTAGTTCTTGTGTAAGTTTAGATGTAGAAGTGACTTATTTCTTCTTTTCTTTTATTTTAGTTTATTTTCTTTTGTAGGGAGTTGCGGACGGCCGGGTCGGCCTTTTTGCAAGACGGGGGGTAGTGTTACGAATCCATGTATGGGGGGGTAGCCGTGGCCGTGGGTAGGTGTGTAGCTATGTATGTGCGTGGTGGGCGTGAGAGTAGACAAAGAAGCAACGGGTCTGGGACGGGAAGGAGAGAGAGAGGCCGGAGGAGCGACACGAGGGAGAAGGGGGCTTTTGACGATTCAGCAAATAGTTTCTGCCGCCGCCCGGCGACAGGCAGTGAGGGGAGAGAGGAGAGAGAGAAGAGAGTTGGGGCCCAGGGAGGAGGACAGAGGGAAGAGCTGCCTCGCTTCCCCTTGTTCCTGGACAGATATATTCTGACTGCCATGTAATAGTACCTGTGCGTTGGCAGTGTGTGCGCCTGGAATGTGTGTGCCTAGTTGACATCGTGGAAGCCTGCTGGGAGGCCGTGAAAGAGGTGTGAGGTGTGAGGAGGCCCGAGCTGCCACCTTGCTGTGTCGTCTTGCTGAGCGCGCCTTTGTCATTGTGTGAGGCGCGTCACGGTCCCCCGTGTTACCTGTAGTGCTTGCTGAGTAAACTAGCCAAAGTGGACTCTGTGTGTTTGCTTTGTCCCCCATTTTGATCTGCTATAGGTACGCTTCGCTACACTTGCCCATCCGAACCGTGTGGAAGTTACGCAACCCCCCTATGCCCTGTTGCCCTGCTTGTGCACCCGGGAGGCCTGTGTGAACCCTGTGGCCTGAGACGTGCTGCTGAGGGCAGAGAGAGGGTGTGAAGAAGAAGAAAACAAGGGGGGGTGAACGTAACAGTACTTTTAAGGCCCTAGCAAACAACTATTAGTGATTTAACAGTGAAATGTTAGAGTTAGTAGGAGTTTGCTATCCTTAACAGGAATTTGCTAACCTTAACAACTAACTGTTTGCTAACTTAACAAGTTTTGTGTATACCGGCCCTGCAGGTTGTTGCTGATGACAGTGATTTGAATTTCCCGCCATCATCGATTTACTTGTTACATCATAGGTGCGCAATGTTATCACGTGTTTACGTAATTCAGACATATTGTTATTGTTAAGTCTATGATTCTGTAGGTAGCTAGGTAGATAGAACAATAAAGTAAGTAGCTACTCTTATATACCAGTTTGTAATTTACTTCATTCAAAATATCGGGAGTTTAACCCATGGTTAATTTCTACAGTATTCTCCACGAACGTTTTTTTTTTTTTCCCTCATCCTAAAATGAATATAAATCATAGATACTTACTGTAGCTACCCACCAAGGATATTATAGGTAAATCCTTGGCAGATACCCTTCGTAGTTATCCTCCATATCACTCACTCCATGTAGGGTTTGTCTTACCATTATAATATCTGAGAGGATAAAATGGATTGCAATAACCTTTTCTATAGTTCTTCATTACAACATAAGTGAGAAAATAACAAGCCTTGTATTGTCACAGCAACCATGAAACTTTGCGTTCATAAATACTACAAAACAATACGACATTAATGTAATCATCAAATGATAAAAATAGATGAAAATATATAAATAGTTAAATTTTTAGTTAATGAATAGCTGAAAAAATGAAGTGGAAATGGGTGTATTATGAATTAGAGCATGTTTAGTGAGGAGTGAGTGAGTGTTCCCGGGCAAGCAAGGCGGCTGGCGGCGCCTGGCGGAATAATAACACGCCGCATCGACGACGTGTTGTGTGGCTTGTGTTGACCACGGTGTGCAGTGCCCCTCAATACCCACCATGAAGGAGGAAGTGCCGGTGCTAGAGTACGGTGATGTCACCATGGAGTCGCGGGGCACTATGGTGAGCACTTCTAATGCCACATGAAAGGTTTAGCTCATGAAGTTACCTGTGATAAGAGGCAGTGATGTGTTAGGTGAAGTTATGGCGCGGATGTTTTGCAGTGTTTCCCCGTGCATCTACTGAGCCGCGTGATTCAGTCAATCTTTTAGTAGGCAGACTGCAGATGATAATTATCCAAGATCTAGGTTTGTCAAGATTAATTCAATTCTATTGCTAACCTTTTCATTGTGTAGATCAAGAACAACAATTTTTTTCCCCCCCGAAGTGGCAGAGTAAGACTATGTCCATAAACAAGACGAGTAATGGGTATTATTTTACTTTAACACCAGTCTCGAGTTGGCTTTTCATACCCTTCACATCTGTTAGAGCTTTCCATACTGAGTAATTTGACCCCCACATGTAACTGGCGCAAATAAATTATAATGGCGCTAGCGATTTTTTAAGATTTACAGAATTTGCAGGACGTGGGCGGGTGCATAGAGCACCCCAGGGCTAGATATGACCCCCGCCACGTAATTATAGTTCGTGTAATGTTTTAGCGTAGTGCGCTGCTGGTCAGAAACGGTAGTTTCATCGTAAAGTTAAGGTTATTTACTTCATTTTGAAAAGCTGCGGCGAGGCTGAAACTTGCTCTGTTGGCGAGTGTTATCGGTGTTTGTTGTTGTCTCTCTCATTGGCGAGGCCCAAACTGATGATTTGCGCCGAAAACGAATAGTAGATTTGACCCCCACCATGTTACGTTTAGTTTGTATAATGTTTTAGCTCAGAGCGCTGCTGGCCACAGACGTTTAGTTACCCTCGAGACACGACACGGGGCGGTGTTGCCGGGTTGCTAGTCGTCCCGCGTCCCGCAAATTCTGTAAATCTTAAAAAAATCACTAGCGCCATTATAATTGATTTGCGCTAGTTACATATGGGGATCAAATTACTCAGTATGGAAAGCTCTAACAGGTAGGAAGGGTATGAAAAGCCAACTTGAGACTGGTGTTCAAGTAAGAATTTAACGAGTGATGATGTCTGAGAATCATCATGATAGTTTATGATGAGTTCTGGATTATTAAGTGGTGGTTTTATCAGTTGTCACGCTATTAAAGTGGTGGTAGTTCAATAGTTAATAATTGTACTCTTAACGTATTTAGAATGGAGATCATCACTTACAAGCTATGTAACTTACATTAGTGTAGTGGGAAAGGTGATTAAGTTGTAAGGTGTGACTCTTCCCAGCAATGCCCAAGATTGTTTGCCATGTGATTGCTTACCTAGTGATAGTACAAGAGACAAGGAAGCTTGAACTGCCTCTTATTTGATTATGAACATGCCTGTCATATTTATTCTTCAAAGTATTAATACTTGCTGTTTATAATTTCCTCTGGCAAACTTCCATTAGTTTACCATTTTCGAGAGGAAAATGTTTCTATTGTGTGTTGTGTGGCGTGGCTTTTACAGTTTGGGAGAATGTCCTGAGGTAAGCATACTAGGGTATATTAATTCTCCATATCCTACAGTTGTTGGTAACACAACTGATACAGTCATCAGTTTATCAGTCATCACTTCATCAAGCATAATCTGAATCTTCTCCTATTTTCATTTTGAAGTCTGTACTGATGGCTAAAACTTCTTTCCTAGCTTTGTATGTCTTGCATTAGCCCACCACACTGCAGTGCTTGAGTGACTTGTATTCAGGTTTGGAATTGAGATTGGATGTGTGTGGCCCCTAGAAACTTTTGATTTTATGGTTATACAATTAAAGAAATTTTTACAATTTGTCATCTTGTGCATGAATATGTGAATAGATAGATATATCCATATATCGCCAAAGAATATCATGAATATTTTTTTTTCATGCTGTTTTATAGCCATTACAATTAAGTATGATGATCAGTTACTTTAAGTACAACATATAAAGTACTAAAATTTATATACAGCTGCACAACAGAAGATACTGTATTGTTCATGACAGGTTCCTCTATATTGTTATGGAATTGCTTACAGGTGCCGGTGCGACTCAAGCTTAGTGACCAAGGCATTACCTTCCGCAATGTGAAGACTGGCAAGGTGGAGTCTCTGGGTGCCACTGACCTTGAGGTGGTGAACTGGCAGCGCCTGGCGGGTGGCTACGGCCTCCGCATCTTTACAGAAGCTGGGAATCTTTACCGCTTTGGGGGTTTCAAGGAGTCGGTGGGTGCTTGCCTTGCATTTGTTCTCATCCAAGTGTAGGAGTGTTTTTTTTTATGTAAGAGAGGAAAGCTAGCCAAGGATAACAAAAGATAAATAAAAAGGACCCACTAACCATTGCCAGTTCCCTTGCAGGTTTTTATGTACAATCCATTCCTTTATTTTGTGCATATTTATTACTTGCTTGGGTTACAAAACGACCTTGTATATTTATGCAAAACGACATTGTATATTTATCCATGCCTTTATTTTATTTCAGCATATTACTGCAGTATTCCCATCCAGCATTAGATGTAAGCAGGGTGACTTGGTGGGCTGGAATCTGATATAATAGGAATATAACTCTGGATATTGGCTGCAAAAATATGACAGGGGGCATGAAAACTCATTAATGAGAGAAAGTAGGACACCATAAGTTGAGTGCTTCTCTGAGTTCTATATTTTCTTTGTAGAATTTTATATTATTTATAATTTATTTCTTTTTTATGTAGAGTGGAAACTCTATAATCAAACTTAATTTGTTCCAAATAGCTGTTTGAGTATTAAAAAGTTTGGCTATTGATACCTATAAATCAGGTCATTCGTTCTGACCTTAGCAAAACCTTTAGTTTACAAAAATCTCTGTATTTTTTTTTATGATAATAATTTTTACATACTTTCACTGCCACAGATTGCTAAGTTCCTTTCTTACATCCATTGCCACATCAGCTACCTTAATGGTCTCCTTGTGTTTTAGTACGGTGGCTACTGGAGGTTTCACCATACAATACTGTCTGATATATAGGTTTATGTTCTCTAACTAAAACTTTTATCAACTGTTTACTAGTTTTACCTACAAGACAGCATGGTTTTGTAATACAAAAATTAAAGTTTTGCATGGAATACTGAAAATGCAGCACAAGATGAGGAGGCACCAATCACTAAGAGTAGGTAATGGTCACAAGAAGAAGCGGCCGTTATTCTCTGTGATTGGCAACGGAAATTTCCCTCCTCGTCTTCTGCTGTATTTCTGGTATTCCATGCAAGACTTCACTTTTTGTATTACAAAATGTTGCTCTCTGTAGCTTCTTATTACTTATGGTTCCTGTGTGCTTCTGCAGTGTAGTTTCTATTCATTTCATTATTCTTTCATATTTGTCTCCCATTCCTTCACCCAAAACCATTTCACTGCATCTATGATTCTTTTTGTGTGTTTTGCTTTCATCACAATATTTGTGTTTTTGTTCCTCTACTGCCTTCTATAATTGATATCATCTTTGTATTCATATACAACATTGTCATGATGATCACCTTGGCTCTTTGGCACCAAGTGATAGTGGTACTCTGCCTGAAATCATCACCTCCTCCACCACTGTTAATATCTTGGTATTGGGGTATCATTGTCTCCTTGTCATATTGTGGGGTCCATTTGCCGTAGTGAAAGCACTGTGAGGAGTGCTGACTGTGGTGAGTAGCAGCTGTGGGCATGTGATGCTGTATCAAAGTTTGTGAACAATGTCATATGATTTCCTTAACCCTGGAGTAATGCTGCCTTATGATTGGCTGCCCTCCTTCATGATGTCACAGTAGTGACACCAATGAACACTCTTAGGTGAGGTAGCATCCTTTACTCACCAGCTGCCACAAATTTTTGTGGATACCAGGGGTGGGCGGTGGCAGTGGAGAGGAAGCCTTTGTTTGCAACCACGTGTGTGGACTTTAGAGCACTAGATTTTTTTAGTATTACATTAAACTTTTGTGTTCGAGTATTAAAAGTTTGACTATTGAGACATTTGAGTATTGAGTCTCCACTCTATATATATTATTCAGGTCAATCCTGGAAATGAAACTGAAGGAACTGAGTACATGTTATATTGTTTATGATTCTTCTCACTCACCCTGAACATTCTGTCTCAAGTAGAATAAAACTAGTACTTTGTAGACTGTAACTT
This sequence comes from Callinectes sapidus, assembly GCA_020233015.1. Taxonomy (NCBI): domain Eukaryota; kingdom Metazoa; phylum Arthropoda; class Malacostraca; order Decapoda; family Portunidae; genus Callinectes; species Callinectes sapidus. Next base: position 3,141,604 of record JAHFWG010000046.1, on the reverse strand, counting down.
AGCTAAACAGTAAAAAAAGATACGTAGAGAACGTAGAGAAAAATTAAATGTTATACATACCAGTAAAATAAGGAAATTATACATGTATAAGTGAATAGATAAAAAACACTAAAGATGGTTTTGGTTTTTCTATCAACAGGAACAGTCAAAGCTGGAAAAGTTCTTCAAGAATACTTACAGCAAGACCATGACTGAGAAGGAGTTTTCTGTCAAGGGCTGGAACTATGGGGCAGCAAAGTTTGAGGGGGCTGTGCTGTCCTTTGATGTGAGTTCCATACCTTCCTTTGAGGTGCCTCTGAACAATGTATCTGGCTGCACCACAGGAAAGAATGAGGTCACACTGGAGTTTCATCAGGTGAGTCTTGGATATGTATTGGTTTGGTATTCATTCATAGTAGTATACAGTTTGCATAAAAATAAAAGATAGAATAACTGAAATATAAACTAGTGAATTTATAGGTCTCGACCTCCTTATTTATGTTCTGATTAAATTTTTTTTTCCATCTTGAAGTACATGCAACAGTGATATCTAGAGAACATCATGTGAAAAATTTTAACAGCATCAATCAGCTTTTAGTAACTTTGTCTGCTTGTGTTTGATATATGATCTATAATTATATACAATTAAACTTCATATATGATACATCTATACAATTTGATTTTGTCTGTTAAGAAGTAACCTTTATTTTTACAATGGCTGGTGTCATACTTGTATGGCATAATACTGTATGTAATTATCAGGATTGTTAGTGTGGCTCTATCCCAGGTAGAATAAGTACATACTCAAAGGAAATTATTACATGTAGCAATTTCAGATATTAAGATAACAACCATCCTTCACACAGCATGATGATGCAGCAATCAACCTGATGGAGATGCGCTTCCACATCCCTACCTCAGAGCTGGCCGGAGACGACCCCGTGGAGAGTTTCCAGCAGCGTGTCATGTCCAAGGCCTCCGTCATCACTGCCACGGGTGATGCTCTCGCCATCTTCAGGGAGGTGCAGTGCCTCACTCCACGGTATGTCACTGCTGTTAACATTGCTGCTACTTCGCCCCTATTTATCTCTATATATCTTGGTGTTTGTACATTGCAGTATTTGTTATAAGAGATTGTTGACTCAAAATGAGGCCTGTTACTTCCACAACACTAATATGATACAAAATATAACAATATGATACAAAACCAATCCATTGGGGGAAAAATCATTTCTTGCTCTTGAAATTATTTTAGGTTATAAGAATTACATAGGAAGTGATTGCTAAAGATTTGCTGATCTACATGACATAGATCTTGTCACCAAATGCATGTTGTTGGAGGTTTTGAATGTACAAATGTCATTGTGAACTTGGTTGTTACGTTAATACTAATGTTAATGAATGTGATTGGAATACTCTGGATCACTAAAAACACCATGAATGTTATGGATTTAGGAATAGTATTTAATATTTTTCATTTTTTGCAGTGGTCGCTATGATATCAAGATTTACCCCACCTTCATTCAGCTCCATGGTAAAACTTTCGACTTCAAAATTCCCGTCACCACCGTTCTGCGCCTCTTCTTACTTCCTCACCCAGACCAGCGGCAACACTTCTTTGTTGTGGGTATCCAGTCCAGCATCTCAAGTGACACAATTAATGATTCACCAATGCTCTGTTCCAGTCTAAATAATACTGTTTTCTGCAGCATAAAGTAAAGTATTGAAGTATTGATTTGAAATTCATCATCTCTTGAACTTCAGTGTAAAGGTGTGGGTTTTTAAAATTTGGCAATATCCTTAAAAAGTGTGAAAGTTTGAAAAAAAGAAGGGGAATCCTGTTTAAGAAAAGTACTATATGTATGTATGATGAAAATTTTGATTAGCCAACTTGTAGCTCTTTTTTTGCCAATGTTAATGCTCCTGACATGGTTATTTTATTGTTTTTAATTTGTTTCCCTGTGCAGGTATCTCTAGACCCTCCCATCAAGCAGGGCCAGACCCGCTACCCCTACCTCATCCTGCTCTTCTCTGGCGATGACACTGACTATGTGGAACTGCCCCTTGAAGAGTGAGTGGTGGTGGTGATGGAAGTGATGTAGGAACTGTTATTGTAGTTGAAGGCACATAGGAAACCTTTATTGTTGTTACCATGACATCTGTATTATAAATGTGCCTGTGATGATGGTGGTGTGGGTTTAATTAGAGGTAATAGTAAGTAGTAAGATCATGATCATGAACTGTTACTGAGGAATTAAACCATAAATATGACTGATTATAGTAGACCATCTGTTAGTAAGTGTTAAGAGAATATTGAACTGAGTGGAAGAAAGCATAGAAAGATTTAACATTCTCAAAAAAGCTTCTCCTTTAAAGTAAAGCAAGGCATTGATGATGATAGTGGTGATGACAGCAAAAGACTTCAAACACCTAACCTGTTATTTGCAGGACATATTTGATTAATTTGTACTTTGTCTTTGGGTAGAAGAAATCTATTAATGTGATTTAGTTTTAGATATGAATAGTGTCTCCTTTTGTTTTTATCTCTTGTGATGTTGATTGTTGCTTGTGTTGCGATGTTCTTCACGCAGGGAGGAGCTAAGGGAAAAGTATGAAGGTCGGTTGGAGAAGGAAATCACAGGTGCTCAATTTGAAGTCATCAGCAAACTCTTTAAGGGAATTTGCAACCGCAAGATTGTCACACCTGGGAACTTCACAGGGTGAGTTTGTTATTGGGACTGGACTTAGTGTTCAGTGTTATGTAATGTTTATGGTATGTTTATAGAACTTTCATAGCCATATATGTTTTGTGGGAAATGAGGATGTGGGTGGTGTTAAATCTTTATTAAGAATTATAATTATTCTTTTTGATATGATAAACCTGTTTTATATTACTAGTGTAAACAGCAGTTTTAGTTCTATGTAATTTCAACAACCTGACATTTTGCAAGCAACTGTCCAATAAAACCTCTAGTAACAGATGTAATGATGAGTTGGATTTCAGCTAATATCTGTAGTATACATTCAGTTGCTTGTTCATATTTCTGTAGTATATAGAGTACACACAAGCTCTGGGCGTATTTAATTAACTATACATCCATCCATCCATTTTTGCTGTATTTCGTAAAAGATTACTGTCAAGATGAAGTGAAGGCCCTTGTGACCGTTTCCTCTTTATTGTTATTTCTACAGTAGGACAAGGAATGTCTTGATTGCCAGAGCTTAAGAATGTCCTTAGTCCAAAATAGTTTGTATAAGACTCCATTTGCTGTAATTAGAAATGCAATAGCCTCCTGTATCTCCCCAGACACTCAGGAAGTTCAGGGATTAGCTGTTCCTACAAGGCTGCAGCTGGCTACCTCTATCCCCTGGAGAGAGGCCTCATCTACGTGCACAAACCTCCAGTCCACATCCGCTTTGATGAGATCTCATCTGTCAACTTTGCTCGGTCAGGATCCACCACAAGATCTTTTGATTTTGAGGTGGGTGAGATTTTTTATATCTCTCTCTTAACCCCTTCAGTGCAGTACAAGACAATTGACATCAATAGCAATGCCTGAAGTCTTTATTAGCATTTGTGAGAAAAGAATGCATGAAAAGAGTATAATTTGCAATTTCTACCCCGTTTAAAGATTTTGGCTAACTATGGAACAAGTAAAGATGTTGTAGAATGATCAGTTATTGAGGAAAGATTGAACAAATAGCAGTGAAAGGGTTAAGGTGTGTGTGTTGAGCATGTCATGGCTGCCTAGTGGACAATTGCTGAACTGCCAGACTCAGTTTACTGGCAAATGGATTATATTTTCAGTTCAACGGGTTTTGTCTGTTGCGTAAGATATCCATTGATGTGGTCTTTGTATGTGTGAGAGTTGACCATTTGTGTGCTGTGTTGTTAGCTGCAACATTAATTAGATAAGTTTGCATGCAAGAGGAGAGTAGAGGAAGGCTGTTGATGGGACTGCTGCATTGTAAAAGAACACACAAACAAATTAGAGGTGTCTTCCCTCTGTGATGGAGCTTCATGGCCACATGATGGCTTCATATTTGTGATCCTCACATTTGGGGCTATATTCTTCCTAAGAAGAAAGCAGTTTCAAAACTGTAACTTGTAATTAATTGTCATCTCTTCCAAATAGGTTGAAATCAAGAATGGTGGTGTCAACACCTTCAGTAGCATTGAAAAGGGTGAATACAACCGCCTCTTTGACTACGTGAACCAGAAGAAGCTGAGGATTAAAAACCGTGGCAAAATGGTAAGTAGATTGGCATGTTGTTGGGAGACGCCGCCCTGCCCAAGATGGTCAAACAGCTGCAGCTTGTTAAGTAAAAATGTTGTTCCTTTTCTCTATTTACTTGATGGCTTATTCTTTTTATTTAGTGATGTGGTGTTTTCATGATTCCTTATCCTTACTCCTCCTGTAGTTTATTACCTTGTTCTTTCATGTACACCCAGCAGAATGGACATGTGGAGCTTTTTTACACATTTTTGGGGTCTATCTAATGGTTACATCACTCTAGACATATCCTAAGTCATGACAACAAAAATTATGAAATTATTGAATGTTTCGGGAAAAAATTATCAGCAGCATTCTGAAGTGTGAATAACAAACAGGAATATCAGATGGTGGAGTGATATCCTGTAACATAATGAGGTCACAATAATTTCAGTCAACAATTTTTCTCAGATATCTGATTTGAAAGAAAAATTGTTTGATGAAAAGATGTCATCTTTCCCAAAGCTTCAATTTGAATGCATAATTGGAAAAAATATGATAGCGAAATGTCTGTTTGTACAAGGTTAAAGAAGGACTGAGTGTTCACTTCAGAGACTCAGAAGAATTGAAATAAGATGTCATGAGGAGGGATTGTTAGACAGAATCTTTGTTAGCAGGAGTTTATAAATGCGTGCACAGTGAAATATTGAGATTTCCAATCTTCCCTGGTGGAGTGTGACATTGCCCCTTCTCAGACTTCAAATTTGTATTAATTTGAAATTAGTTAGACTCTACGTAGTAACTCAAACAAAACCCTGAAAACAATGTGACTGCTTTATTGTCTGTGACGGTGGCACTGCCATATACACTACCCTGCCATTTCTATTCTTCTTTACATAAATCCCCACTTGCAGTGAAGTACAGATTCATATATTATACATATATGACTGAATCGACGTCTGATGTCAGTGTGCTCTGATCAGGTGAAACAATTACTTTTTTATGTATGAGCATCATTGCAAAGAAATACTACATACAAAAATCTGCCACAGTAAGCATCATTACATTTAAAAGTCTTTTGATCACTTTTGAACCAAGAGAGTTCATATTTGTAGATTTTTTTCCTGAGACCTTTGGTTTCCCAAACAGGAGCTTTGTAGGAAGTGTTGTCCTTTAAGGATTTAAGGGAGTTATAGAGTAGTTATTCTGTGAGAGATATAATCTACTGTGACAATGATGAACACCAACAAGCTGTCACTAAACAGGCACGCCATGTCAGTAACAGTTATTACCTGCCACATGATGCAGCATTTATTTTGATATTTTTAATATGTTTTATCCTTTGAAATAAGAATAAAATTAGTGGGATAACAGGAGGCTAAGGGAGGCAGCTGCCGTGCCCCCTCCAGTAACATCCCGGAACACGAGCATCCTAACTCCTGCTTCTCCACAGTTTGTCGTGAGTATTCATGTCATCCAATGAAGCTTAGATATTTTCTTTCCCTTTTTATACATATTACATGGCCTCAGAAATATAGTTGTGTTGCCGACTAGCAAAAATATTTTTTGATTTCTTTAGTTATTGCTGTGTGGCATTTTTTGGTCCTGTTGTCAAGCATCACCTTGTAAACAATGTCGGTTGTGCTCCTGTGCCAGATATCCCGCTGCACTGTCATTCCATAGACTAATGCTCTTGTTGACTTGTGGCTTGTGCGTATGGGTGGCTTCCATCCTGGCCTCTGCTTATCTTGAGCATACTGTATGGGACTGTGTGTCTTCATGTCAACATTCTCACATGCCGCAAGCGCTGATGATGCATGCCTTGGTTAGGTTGTAGCACAGGTCACCCAGGATGAATTAGGTCCAAGCACCATTACATACCGTTTTATAAGCCTATAAGCTTAGGTTTGTACTTTCATACCTTGGAAAGTGAAGATATAACATCAATAGAGCATATGAGGTGTGTTGCAGCATAAGGGGTTTTCATCACAAATAAAAAAAACAAAGAAAATATTAAGAAATTTCTCCAAACTAAACAACTATCTTACCTATTTCCAAGAAAGCTGAGATTTATTTTGAGGGAATCAACAAGGACAATGAGAGGCATTTGGTTCAGCCTTTGTGAAGCTCCTATGGAACCTTGGCATTGGTTGTGTTCCCTTAGGATGATTATTATATCTGTTGTGTTCCAACCGTCCTCCTTGAGTATTGTCACCTTCCACACTGTGCAACCATCCTTTAATATAGCACAACTCTTTGGTGAAGATATTGTTATAGATTCTGGTAATTGGCTTTTTAGGCCAGTTGTGGAAGGCTTGTGCTATGTTGTAATGGACTGCACTGTGCTCATTGACCTCCCAAAGAAGCTGCTTCTATCACAGTGTATGGGAGGTATACTATTTTTTATTGACTTGATGGTCAAGAGTGTGCTTTCTAACATAACCTGTAATAGGCTGCTGGTGGCTTGAAATCTCTCTTAGCTACAAAGCACCTTAATAATGAAAGTATTTTAGAGTTGTATATATGCCCTAGGCGAATGTATTGGTCATTACATTAAGGGTATCAGTGAGTGAGGGAAAAACTTGAGTCATGGATTTTGTCAGCATGGAATATGATGCATCCTTCAGTAACTGTTGAAGGTTGCTTGAACTGCTGTGTAACCA
>JAHFWG010000046.1:3117863-3125371 GCA_020233015.1 Callinectes sapidus | reverse complement strand
ACACAAAAAAAAAAATGAGAAAAGCTATTCATGCCAGTTTCTCTTTTTCTCCCTCACCAAATATCTTATTAGACAAAAAGCGGTGTATTCCTGAAGCCAAAGGGGGTTAGGAGTGGAGCTTTGTTACTTTATTCAAATCTTTCGCAGTGCGGTTGTGCGGGGGTCAGTGCGCGGCTCACAACAGAGAGAACCTCGATTTTAATGCTTGAACTTTGCGAGTCCTTCAGCCGTGGCACCGTGAACCTGTCTTCATAAAAAAAAAAAGAATAATAAGAAAAAAACTTAAATCTTAGCTAAGCAGGGGAACGATGTTTTTACTCATTATTTTCTGTTCAACTTTTAGAGGGCGTGGTTACTAAGGATTTTTTTTTTCTTACTAGTCGTCCGCCTCCTTTATACACACAGACACACACACACACACACACACGCACACGCACACACACACACACACACACACACACACACACACACACACACACACACACACACACACACACACACACACACACACACAGAAAAAGAACTTATACTTTGTCTCTTAAAGAACACACCGTTAAATTGGCTCCTAATACTTGTACCGTAAATCTTGTCCAATTTACCAGTCTCAAGAACTTTCTTTTCTAAACGCGAGGGACATTTTCTTTTTCCGCCTTAACTTTCTGCGGCGCGTTCACAGCGGGACTCTCACCGACTGTCCCCCGAGGCGCCACCAGGATCTCCCACCGAGTCCTCAGCCACCCACGTGTGTGTTTTTACACGAGTTTAGGCCTGGACGTGGCTTTTCCATTAGTGGGTTTCCGCGTGTGGCTACCTCTGTCTCTGTCACCTCAATCGCATCTGTCCTCGTTCTTTCCTTTTTCCTTTTCATTTCCTTCTGTTCTGTTTTTTCTCTCTCCAAATTCGCTTCAGTCTTTGTAGTGTATAGTACTTCGCTCTGTTCTTATTTTCTACTTCCTTTTTGTTTATCTTTTTGACAAGTGTCTCACAGATGATAAAGAAATAACGAAAATATTATTCGTCTGAAGATCCCAGTAAGAAATAATGATATAGATGAATGAATAAAGAAATAAACAAGTAATTCGATAAGACAGAATCAAGAAACCACGTGTCTAATGCAGCCAATGGTGTCTGTCCCGGTGCCTAACAACTCATATAACTGACGAGCACACTGCCTTGCTTCATGGACCACGCGAACACGTCCTTGCACTCCTGACACACTTCCCTGTACCCTTTCACCCTTCCACCCTTCCACCCTTCCACTCCACACTTGTAGCCTCCCTCGCATCACCTTACCCTTCCAAGCACTTTGTATGATCCATTTTACCTCACTCGTCTTGTAATACACCTTCTGCTTCCCATCACCTCCCCAAGCACTTTATTTCCCACGCCACAACACGCTTACCCTTCCCCCCCTCCCTTGCCTGGTGTACCCCTCTACCATCCCCTTCCCCTTCCCTGGCAGTGCCTTCTCTCCTCTCTGCCTGCACCACGTCACCACTCAGGAATCCATTACACCCTCTAAACACCCACACACTCACAGTACAGAATGGGGTGTGGTAGTGAAGAGGACAATACACACGTGCTTCTTGTCCTTTTTATTTTCCTCTCTCTCTTTTTGTGTATCGTGTTGTCTTCCATTCATTCTGTTTTTCATTCGTTCAGTAATACATGTTTTTTCTTTTTTTTCATTTCTTTTCCTCTCTGTTGGTGTGTCTCTTTCTCTTCTCTCTTAGCTCCACCATTGTCCTGAGATGAGTATCTGGTCCTTCCATCACCCTCTGCTTTCCCCTCTCTCTCTCTCTCTCTCTCTCTCTCTCTCTCTCTCTCTCTCTCTCTCTCTCTCTCTCTCTCTCTCTCTCTCTCTCTCTCTCTCTCCTCTCTACCCTTTCTCTCTCTCTCTCTACTCTCTCTCTCTCCTTGTGTGTGTGTAGATGTGGGTGTGGGTGCAGGTGTGTCAAGAGTCTTGGGAAAAGTCTGTCTCAGTGTGACTGACCACATTATGATACATATCACACTCAGATCTTTTATATGATATCTATTTTTCATTTTGTTTAGTGTCTTCAAATGGCTTGTTTCCTGTCCTCTCCCCTTCTACAAAGGAATTTGTCTCAGTATTTAAGCATTAAAAAGGAACATAACCAAACCATGTCCATTCTTGTTCTTTCATGTACCCAGTTATCCCAATTCCTTTAGCATTACCCATTCCTTATTTTAGCAATTTAGAGTTGTCCTATTGTGTGCATTCCTTATTTCATACATAGTATCCAACTCCCTCACTATCCCTACATTACCATGACATTCCTTTACCAGTGTTATCTTCCACTTATTCCTTACCCTCAATAAATGTCTCTAAACCAACCACGAGCCCTTAACTGTCTTGTAAACTCCCTTATGAAAGACACTTCTGTAGCATCCTTCACTCCCTAAACAACATGACAACCATCTGTTTCACCACTAGTAGTCATTCTGTTACCCAATCTCTTATGAAACAACTTGATAACCCACATCACCCTTAAACACCACAACCACTTCCCCTGCAGGAGATGGGTGGCGGCCGGAACGATGACTTTGACGACAGCGATGCGGATGAGCCAGATCCCTACATGCGTCGGGTGCGTGAGGAGGCCAAGGAGCGTGACCAGGATGATGAGGACAGCAGTGAGGATGAGGACTTTGTGCCCAATGAAGGAGGCAGTGATGTGGCTGAGGAGTGAGTTGAGGAAGGGTCTTAAGTTGTGTGTGTGACTGAATACTTTAGAAATGTGTTAGTTGTGCTTTCAGTTTCATGTTGCATTTCTTGTATTATCTTGCCTTCTATTTGTGTTGAGTAATGGCACAATTTAGTCTTTAAGGCAATTGGAAACACTGAAGAGATAGGAAACAGCTATAGGGAGTCACATTTATTCCCTACTGGTTTTGCTCATGGCTTTTTCTGGGAATCTGAGCGAAACTGGTCAGGAATAAACTCCACTCCCTACAACTGTGCTTCCTCTCTTCTCTGCTAACCTGTTTAAACATCTATACAGTATTGAAGAGAGTTTACCTGACCAATAAAGTCAAAACTGTTGTGTGGGTGCAGTGAATAGGTTCTTAACTTTATTTTCTTATCTGCATGGAGAAACACCATCCTTTCCTCACACAAATACTCCTTCCTCTCCACAGGTATGACAGTTTTGCTGGAGATTCTTCAGATTCAGGAGACTCAGAGGATGAAGGTTCTGGTGAAGAGAAAAAGAAGAAGAAAGAGAAGAAGGAAAGAGTAAGTAAAATAAGAGATTATAATATGAAATTTGGGGGAATATTTCATTGTTGTGCCAATTAGTATTTTGCATTTCTTATTTAAAGCAAATGATCTTGAAAGTAGGGTACAAATAGTTGATACTGTTTATTTTATTTTACTTTATTTTTTGAAAATTATTCTCTTCTTAGATAAAAAGGTAAAAAAAGGACTTGTGTTATGATAATGGCAAACTGTGGAACTCCCTACCTGCTTATGTCATTGTTTCCTCACCTCCTCAGTCCAAAACCAAAACAAAGACAGTGTCCGAGAAGCCTAGGAAGCGTAAACCAAAGAAGGAGAAAGACAGCAACAAACCCAAGCGTCCCCAGTCAGCATACTTCATCTGGCTGAATGAGAGTCGTGAACAGATCAAGAAGGAGAACCCAGGTATCTCCATCACTGAGATCTCCAAGGTAGCTGGACAGAAGTGGAAGACCATTGAGAACAAGAAGGTGAGGCTTGAAAACAACACCATGATTAAAAGTCATTGATGAGATGCTTAGAATACTTTTGGAGTGCTGTGTGGCAGAATTACATTTGCAGAATATTAGTCTTGGTCTGTCAAAAAAAATTGCTAAAATGGGTACTTCTAATAGACAAATTAATGTTTTTTTATACAAGGACTGCCATATATAGACCTATTGGTTCCTTACAGCTTCCTTTGTGTCATTATATTCATTCATCCTTTTCAGGAATGGGAGGTGAAGGCAGCCAAGGCCAAGGAGGAGTATGAGAAGGCAATGAAGGAGTACAAGGCTTCTCTCAAGGGTCAGTCATCGTCATCACCAACAAAGAAGTCCCCCAAGAAAGCTGCAGCAGTAGCAGTGTCGCCGAGCAAGGCTGGCTCAGGATCAGGATTCAAGTCCAAGGAGTTCATTGATGAGTCCAGCAGCAGTGAGGATAGTGATGACAAGCCCCTCAAGAAGAAGGCCAAGAAGGAACCTAAGAAGGTATGTAGGAATCAGGGCCCATATGAACAAAGATTCTTAAATATGTCACTTCTAAAACAAATTTCTATTCATCAACATGTAATCCTTGCTACCCACTTGTCTCCACTTGGATTACTTCATTATTGAGCAAGAATATAAATTTCTGTATGATAGGGCAGCAGTAATGCTTAAGATTCATATGCATAATGTGCAATGCTGGGGAATGTGATACACTTTATTTAACAATACTATGATCTCTCTCTCTCTCTCTCTCTCTCTCTCTCTCTCTCTCTCTCTCTCTCTCTCTCTCTCTCTCTCTCTCTCTCTCTCTCTCTCTCTCAATGGATAGATAACAAAATAGACAAAGTTATTATTGATGTCAGCTTAAAAAGAAGTGCTAACAAAGGTATTCTTTTCTCAGAAGGAATCTGGAGGAGAGAAAGAAGACGAGGAGGAGGAGGAGGAGGAGGATGCATCAGAGGAAGCATCTGATGAAGACTCAGGGTCAGGCTCTGATTGAGGTGCTAGGCCTTGGCTGTTGCTTAGGGCTGAGTGATTCCTGATATTCAATGACCATAATATTTAAGGTCAAAGTTAGGACAGTATATGTGTGTGTGTGTGTGTATGTGTGTGTGTGTGTGTGTGTGAGTGTGTGTGCATGTGTTTGTTTGTGTTTGTGTTTGTTTGTGTTTGTGTATGTTTGACATTTTCGCAGGTGTGTAGTAGTGACATTCCTGATATTCACTTTTTGATTTTTATTTTTCTGTGTTGACTAGAACAATTTTTTAACAAGCTACCTATACAGTATCTGTAGGTTAAATGTGATTACAATTAAACATTGACTTGAAATAGTAAGGATTTTTTTTACCCTTCACAAGAAAAATTACGAAGAAAATATTTGGAACTTTTATGAACTTGAAGATTACGTTCTTTGTTATATTCCATGTAATACTGGTGAATAGTTGAGGGTCAGTTCACCCTAGTAAATTCTTCCTGTTTTTAAAAGTGATGTAGATTCAGTGGAGTAACCACAATTCATTTACAGTCAGCTGAGTTTGTGTGATTTAATGAGTAACTACTTTAATCATTATGGGAAGCACAATTCAAGATGGTGGGGTCATTTTCAAAGTTTTTCTGGGATATTGTGAATCCTTGTGATGTTCCTGCTTGATATGGATAAAAGGTGTGTCTTACGATGATGGAGAAATATTCACTGCCTTATCTATTATAGACTTATAGAATGTGAAACAATGGCATTTTGTCAAGGATGTTGATAGATCTCAGTACAAGTAGCCATCAATAATGTTGCCGGAAAAAAATGTCACCTTTGTGTAACCTGTGTGAGGGGTGTATTGATAGATATATATGTAGAGCAAGTAGGAAGATGAAGCATAAGGATGAAAGGTGGTAACATTTAAAAGCAAAGAGCAAAAGAATGTACCTAATTGCAATATACATAATCATTCCTGGACTGCAACAAGAAAGTAAAAAAGATAATGGAAAATATCTTTGACAAGAATCTATCTAGGTCTTATTTCATCTTTTTGTTTATTTGTTTGCTTATGTTTAGTCATTCACTATTTGTAAATGAGATAAAGTAAGGGGAAAATATCATTATTAAGGCCACAATAATGGCCACAAATATGAAGTGTGGAAAAGATGCTAATAGTTCAATAAATAATTATCAGAGAAACCTCAGGATCACGCAGTAGACCAATGCCGCGGCACACCAAGTTTTCCCGCGCACCACAAGACTGCGCAGTGCGCAGCTGCGCAGCATGAGCTCACCATGTTTATTATCCCGCAGTGTTCGAGTGTGGACGTGCACAAAGCTCTTTTTCTCATGTAGTGGTGTTGAGAGTTAAATGGCATTGTGATACGTGCAAATAACAATGTTACATTATTGTGGTGCCGTCGTGTGGCCAGCCATACTTAACCACGGCATGGTGCAGGAGGCGGGAGGTGCGGCTGCCTGGTGGGGAGGTGTAGGAACACTGAGGATCTACTCCAGGTTCCGAAATCCTGAGCACTGAAGAAGCTGCAAAAACACTTGATAACAGGCAAGTATGATGTGTCATTCGTAAACACATTTATTAACGTTAACTTCTGATGGCTACAGCTCTGTCTCTTTCCTTAGCTCGTAACCCAACGCTGAACCGAATCTCAGGGATTGGACGAGAATTCTCTGAAACACATTGGCATCATGTGTTTTGCTTTCAAGCTTTGAGGGGTAATCACCCTGTTTAATTCGAGAGATGTCTGCAGCGTGGGGAGGTTTTCGTTAGGAGTCGGTGACAAGTTAAAGAACGACCACTTTACCAGTAGGAAACGCAAATGAGAGTTCCGATTATCTCTGAAAATAATTCTGGTGAGAGAGTAAAGTTTGGATGGTATTGCCTGAGTTTCCCGTCATTCTTAGATACAAGCACTGAACTCACGTATCATCTTCCAGAATGGTCGGTGACTGTACCGTGAAAGTAGAAAAATTGCATGGCACGTGTCTACTCATAGTATGTCTGCCACACTCCCGAGTGTGTCAGAAATTGGAGATTTTCCATGTTCAGCGGTTTAATTTTTGAGGTATATCGTTAGGTTAGATTGGGTTTATGTCTGATTAGGTTAATGTCTAGTAGGGGGGGCGTGCATCCTCCCCTGCTTTGACAAGTTATTTTATAAGAATACGGATTATTAAGTGGTGGTTGGTGGAAAGGTGTGGAGGTAACATGGACGTGTTATAAATAGTTACCTTTGAAAAAAAAAAAAAGGATAGTAGTTACATACTCGTATTTTTACAAGACGCCCTTCGTTTTGCCAAATATGGCCGTTTGTCTCCTTAGAGGATAATATAAGCTCACCTAATCCAAAACTAACCGATTAATGTTTGTTATCGGTCCTCGTATTTTCTGTGAAGAAAATATGACAAGAACAGACGAAGGACCTCTTGTATATATTTACCCCAAAGAAGCCCTGAATCTATATTTTTCTGTTCCCTGAAATAATGTCGTGTTCTCTGCATCAAAATACAACCATTAATAATTATTCATTCTTCATTACTTACTGTCAGACTGACGCCTTTCTAGATATTCAACTATGGGATAGGGACACCGGTGCAGCTCCGTGGGATCAGAGGCGCCCTTGGGAACAGATCGTGAACAATAGCGTATTTGTTTTTCATTTCTCGGCATTCACTCACCGGCTCAACATTCCACAGCAATGAGGAATATAGGTGAACTAGTTTATTGTTAGTGGTGGTAGGATAATTGGATTACCACCGTATGTTAATTATATTTACCACAACC
>JAHFWG010000046.1:3110363-3112863 GCA_020233015.1 Callinectes sapidus | reverse complement strand
CACTTTCATTCACCGGGGGCGGGGGAGGGGGGGGGGCATCACAGGTCTGTCTGTCTGGTCCCCTTTGACTGGCAGCGCTGCACAGATCCCCATCACATTCGTTCCTTTGAAATGCGCGGTGCTAATTTTGACCGGAGCCAGGCATCGGAACTGATTTTAGTCGAAGTTCCCCTAAAAAGAAAAAAAGAAGAAAAAATCATAATTAGAGTAAAAGATAATAAATGAAAAAAAAAGAGAAAAAAAAGTGTGTCCTGTATTTTAGCAGAATTTTAGTTACAAGGATCTTTTAAACGTTTTGGGTCTTTCACAGCATTTTTTTGTAGGTATTTGTTGCATTGTTACCACCGCCTATCTGATAAAAAATACATGAATAAAAAAAAGGAAAAAGTGAGCCATGTATTTTTGTAACATTATACTCGCCGTCTCAAGGATCTTTTAAAGTTTTTTTTTTTTTCAATTTTTCTTACATTGTTGCCACCGCCTATCTGATAGAAATAAATTAATAAAAAGAAGGAAAAAATGTGTCCTATATTTTTGCAACATTATAGTCTCAAGGATCTTGTAATCATCTTAGTCTTTCACAACATCTTTTTAAACGTTTTACTCTTTCACAACATCTTTTTAAACGTTTTACTCTTTCACAACATCTTTTTAAACGTTTGAGTCTTTCACAACAACGTTTTAGTCTTTCACAACAACTTTTTAGACGTTTTACTCTTTCCCACCATCTTTTTAAACGTTTTGATTGCATTGTCACCACCGCCACCCGTAATAATGATGGTGACTCCAGGCTCCATATTAAGCGTGTTGGGAGATCTAGACTCGGAATTGACAAAGAATGACGGTAAAAATGCGAGCCTCATTGCACTGATCTAATCTAACCTCATCTCTGCTATCACTGCCAGCTATGAAAATGGTTCCAGGCTTCATATTAGACGAGGCTGGGAATACAGGGTCGCTCAATATTGAATCATGACAGTGAAATATTACTAGCATCTGTGTTTCTCTAATCAAATGGCATTATCATTGTTATTACCATCATTAGTACTACTTGGGGTTATATTCATCTTACAGATAAAATACAGCTTATTCTCAGTATCATCACACAGATACAAGGAACCTAGGCTGTGTTTGGAGTAAGTTAAGACCAAATAACCTCCCCCAAAACAGAAAATAAAGGGTGAATGAAATTATATAAAAATTAGACTTCATTTCGCAATTCAAACAGCTTATTCTGAAATGCTCCGCTCTCTCACCACGATTATTTTCAAAGGCCACATAATTTACAAGTCTTGTTTTTGATTTGTTCCGCTATTACTTACAGTATGTGATAACCTTGTTCATTTGTCATCAGAACTATAAAAAAACACTCTTGAGAACTTGTATCACTTTAACAGGAGCCTTTTGAAACAGTTGAGGTGCAGCGCTGAAGTGTTTGTGAATATGGACGTTATTCTTATGACAGGAAAAAGAGGCCAATAAAAGTCCATGCTAATCGTACTCTGTCTCACAAATCAAACAATTCTCATTGATAATAAGATCTATGTAAAACCAATTGAGATCAAAACACTTAAAAAAAAAAAAAAAAAAAAAAAAAAAACGAAAAGAAAAAAAGAAGCCACTCGCGTCCTTCACACTAAAGATAATCTAATTTTCGCACAGGTAAAACCCATTCCCAGCGTAACCCCTTTCAGTACTGGGACGCCTTTTTCATATTTATTCTGTTTGTTATTTGGTGATTTTATAGTGTCAGAAAGTCATGTGGGGATTGAAATAGTACAGAACATAGCCATTAATCTTCTGACCTCTATAGATCCTTCCTAATGTCAAGAAAATCACGTAATCACATTCAGAATACGTGATTACAATGTGTCCCAGTGTTGAAGAGGTGAAAAGAGAAAGTGTCCATTTGACGTTAATAAGTCCCTAACAAACAGGTGGTCACGTTGCAACACTCAGTGATTTCGTTTTCGAGAGAATAATGGAGAAGGGCCGCCGTGGTACAGTGGAACCACGTGCGCTCTGGGGGCCTTTAGAATCCCCAAGCGCAAGGGTTCGAATCCTGACCTTATTCTGAGATTGGGCATCCACTCGGGGTAACGGTTCCCTAATGGGTGGGCTTTCAGATAGCTAGTCTCCATTAAGTGGTCTTCTTTAGCCAATAAATTCTCGTAAAATCTCCACATTGTATATATAGATAATAAAAAAAGAGGTGAATGGAGATAAAACAAATTGATATGCGAAACAGAACACTATCAACATTTACATACTTTTATCAACCCTTTTTTTCTTCTCATTTTCCTTTTTTAAGACAATGTTTTGATCTCAACTAGTTTTTAACATCTACATACTTTTGTTAGCCTTTTTTTTTTCTCCTTTTCCTTTTTTTTAAGACAATGTTTTGATCTCAACTAGTTTTTAACATCTACATACTTTTGTTAGCCTTTTTTTTTTCTCCTTTTCCTTTTTTTTAAGACAATGTTTTGATCTCAACTAGTTT
>JAHFWG010000046.1:3080614-3099058 GCA_020233015.1 Callinectes sapidus | reverse complement strand
GAAGGCAGCGTGGTGTGACGTCATGGCATGCTGATAGGAATTTTCATGTGACTTGCGGAGTGTGACCTTTGAAAAGACCAGAGGGCCGCCACGTGCTGCCTGACGCGTGGCCCCAGAACCCTTGAACTTGAGGAAAGCTTAGTACTGAAGTTCCATTATTATTCATGGCTGTGTAGAGGTTAAGTTTCCCTTTGCGGTGAGGTGGAAGAGAAAAGGAGTGAAAGAGAGAAAGAGAGGGGGAGAAGACACGAGGAGACAGCACCAAATTTGTTGGTCCCCGCAAGATTGGTTATGGTATATGTATAGTCTGGTATGCAATAAAAGAAATGAGTAATACAGATAAGGACGGGATAAGGAGAGAGAAGCAATGGAGAGAAAGAAAACCAAAGGAAATAAGGAAGAAGCACAAACTTTACCTGGAGAAGGGAAAAAGACGATAGATAAAAATAACACCAAATCTAGGAAATAGGAAGTAATCAACAATATGAAGACTTTTTGCCCAAACTTTGCCTCGAGAGGGGAAAGAGACGATAGATAAAAATAACAAGCAATTTGTGAAGCAGGAAGTCATCAACATTATGAAGACTTTTTACCCAACACTTATCATGACATAATCTGAAGTGACAAGGCGCGCACCCATCAAATACCACCTTTTAGCGCCATGACACGCAACACTTAGAACCCCATGAGCTCCTTCAGGCAAGTGTTGCGTGGCGAGGCGGAGCAGCGACCCACGCGCTTCACCACGCAAACACTGAGAAAGGGAAAGAGATACGCGACATATAATCCCACACACTCTCCTTCACGAATCGGAAAGTGGTTTGAGAGATCACGGTGAAAGCTTGCGACTTCATGGGCGGGTGGACGTGGGGCGTGGGTGGAGGAGGGTGGTGGAGGGGTGTCGAGTGAGGAGCGCGTGGAGGGAGAGCAGGTGTATGTGTGTGTGTATGTGCGTGGGTGTTTGTCGCCGCCGCTCGCCGTGTCAGTTGTCATTCCGTACGTCTGCCTGTGGGTTGGTGCGTGCTCGAGTCTCCACGCCTCTGAGCCACGCGTGTCTCCCTATCCTGCAGTAGTGGCGTGGGGAGACTAAGCCTTCCTTCCTGCCTGCAACACGAGTGGCCTAATTACCCGCGTCCTCGCCTGAAATGAGTCCAGTGTGAATGAAACGAAGCCAGTTAGCGCACTTTTTACAGCTTCTGGTTGCCTAAATGCCTCGCCCCAAGGTCCCAGCCGCCCGAGGGGACTCCCGGACCTTAAGCAAGATGAATGTCAGTCAGGAAGCGACGGTGGTGGCGCTTAAAAGTTGCCTGAAGAAGAGGAAGAAGAAGGGCTGCGTGGAGTGTAAGGAGGAGTACAGATTGGATTCTGGGACATATTCGATGGAGTGCGCGTCTCAACTCTCCCTCTGCTCCACTCGCACCTCCACCACCACCCTGGATCTCGACTCGGCCTCCACCATCAGCACCACCACCACCACCACCACCACCTCGTCCTTCACGCCCGCCATCCTGGAGAACCACGTGTGCCTCAACCTTCGTCAGGAGCGAAGGTACTGGTGACCCCCAAGAATGTGTTGTGATGCGTTGTGGTTTACGTTGGGTAGTGGAGAAGTGGTGGTTTTGATGTTGTGGTGGGAGATTGGTCTGTCTTTGATGGGGAGGGTTTTGTTTTGGTGTTGATGTGTTGTAGTGAGTTGTTATGGTGTGGTTGTGGGTGTTGGTGTGTTACTAAAGCTTGCGTTGTCTTTCGTTCTAGTTGTAATTGCGTGGGTTAGGTTAGGTTAGGTTGGGTTAGGTTAGTATGGGTTATATTACGTTATATTTACCCAGACCAAAATCTAACCTAATCTAGACTAACCTGATGTAAACTGCCTATGACTAACCCAATATAGTCTAACATTATCCTGCCTAACCTAACTTAATCTAATCACTTATCCTATCCTAAGCTAACCTAATCCAATCCTTCTTAACCAACTCGACTTAAAGCAACCTAACCTAACCAAACCTGTTCTAAGTGTGATAGTGAAACCTGCTTTAGCGTAAGCCAAACCTAACCTACTCTTGTCTATCCTAGCATAACATAACGTAGCTTAACCAAATCGAACATACCTTGTCTATCCTATTTTAACGTAAACCTATCCCATACTAACTATAGAACACAGTCAGTAATGCGTGACTATTCTTATCAATGTAATAATTCTAGTGTAAGTTAACCCAATCTAACCTACTCTTGTCTATCCTAGCATAACATAATGTAACTTAACTATCCTATTTCAACTTAATCTCACCTATCCCATACTAACTATAGAACACAGTCAGTAATGCGTAACTATTCTTATCACTGCTATAATTCAAGCGTAACTTAACCCAATCTAACCTACTCTTGTCTATCCTAGCATAACATAACGTAACTAGACCAAATCTAACTTACTCTTCTCTACCCTATTTTAACCCAATCTCACCCGTCCCATTAAACACACAACGAACGCGCAAGACATAACTATTCTTGTCACTGGAATTACGTGTGTTTTTTGATGATTTAACCATGAAAGGAGCAGAAAAATCGGTGGTATTACGTTATTATTTTATTGTCTTCCCCCACTTCTCACGCCAATGTTTGTTACGCTTTCGTGAGCTTCCGGGAAACCTTTTATTTTTTCTTTCTCTCTCTCTATAACACCTTTTTAAAAATCGTTCACGGGTTTCTTCACTTTTACGGCCGGGAACAAAACGATGCAATTGTCTGCCAGTCGTGACATGCGCTTTTGAAAACTTTACTTCTCTGTCTGTCTGTCCGGCTGTCTGTCTGGTGTCACTGTGTCTGTCTGTTCTTTTTACCTGTCTGGTACTTCACTGTCTATCACTTCGTCTATTTTTGTGTATCTATCCAGTGCCTACATGTTTGTCTATCTGTCTGTCTGTCTGTCTGTTACTCTATCTTTCATTCTTCTTTTGTCTCTGTGTCAATCAGATTTTAAACAATAGCAATACAGTTGGAGGAAATTTTAATTGGAGGAGGAGGAGGAGGAGGAGGACGACGACGACGACGACGACGACGACGACGACGACGAAGAAGAAGAAGAAGAAGAAGAAGAAGAAGAAGAAGAAGAAGAAGAAGAAGAAGAAGAAGAAGAGAAGGAGAAGGAGGCGATCAGTTACTTGGCCTTAACAAACGTGTGTGTCAAGAGGTGAAGTGAAGCTTGAGGTGGAACGCAAACAGAGAGAGAGAGAGAGAGAGAGAGAGAGAGAGAGAGAGAGAGAGAGAGAGAGAGAGAGAGAGAGAGAGAGAGAGAGAGAGAGCATGTAGGGGTGTGTCTTGTACGAATAAAAGTTAAAGTGACAAAGATATAGGAAAAAAAAAGTGTGTCATTTTCCAATCATACCCAGTGATAGTATAATAGATGGGAGGATTGCACGGTGAAAGTGAGTCATAAAGGTTTCAAGGGAGGTAAGATATGGAGGTGAGTTTACAGTGACTCTTAGCACCGGGACGTATTTTCATCTTTATTCTTATTATCTGTCGACTTTCCACAGCTTCAGAAACTCATGTGGGGGATTAAAATAGTACAGACTCTGGCCATTAATCTTGTGACCTCCATAGACCAATAATGTCAATAAAAGCTTCTAATCACACACGAAACTTATGGTAAAAATGTGTCCCAGTACTGAAGTGGTTTTGCAATGGGAAGTGAAGGTGGGTGTTAGTGGGGTTATCTTATTATGCAAATCGTAGTAGTGTAATAGATTATTGAAAGATGGTCTGACGGTGGTGAAGGAAGGAATAAAGACGAACAGAGATAAGTTTACTGGGATTTCATGACAAGAAGGTGAAGGAGACAGAACGTATAATTTCTTGATTATACTAAGTGGAATTGTTATAAATTAAATGAAGATAGATGAGTATAAGAATTTAACGGTTTAAGTAAGGAGGAAAGATGAGTTTAGTGAATATATAGTAAATGGAAGGTAGAGGAAGGAAGTTTGTAAAAAGTCTTGGTAATACTGAAAAGTTTGAGAAAAATGATGAAGATAGATGAGTATAAGAATTTGACGGTTTAAGTAAGGAGGAAAAATGAGTTTAGTGAATATATAGTAAATGGAAGAAGGTAGAAGAAGGAGGTTTATAAAATGTCTTGGTAATACTGAAAAGTTTGAGAAAATGATGAAGATAGATGAGTATAAGAATTTGACGGTTTAAGTAAGGAGAAAAAATGAGTTTAGTGAATATATAGTAAATGGAAAAAGGGAGAGGAAGGAGGTTTATAAGTCTTGGTGATAGTAAAAAAGTTTGAGAAAAATAAAGAAATGATAAAGACGGATGAGTATAAGAATTTAATGGTTTAAGTAAAGAGGAAAGATGAGTTAACAGAATATAATTATACATAAAATATAGAGGGAGGAGAAAATTCTTGGTAAAAATAAAAACAATTGAAAAAAAATAATGAGAAGAACTGATATATATTTTTTCCCCATTTTTGTGTTTATTATAGAATTTCAGGGTGTAAATGAGAACACCGACACGCAGAAGAAAGATTCAATATTGGAATAAGTTACGAAAAAGAAGCAAAATAGAAAATAAAAACCGTAAGATATTAGACTCGAAAAAAAAAAAATCATAAATAACACAAACCTGCAGAAGAAATACAAAAAAGTGGGGAATCTAGTGGCAGTAATTGCAAGATAGATTAATGTTTTGTGCAGCGAGATGGAAGAGAGAGAGAGAGAGAGAGAGAGAGAGAGAGAGAGAGAGATGTCATATTAATGCTATTTAGAGTTCATCGCCTTCTATTAAGTTGCAGACACACACACGCACACGTACACAAAACATGCCAAGATTCCAGAACAAATACAAAATAGAAACAGGAAGGAATAAATATCAGGAATAGTATGCACATAATTCTAAAAGTCAACCAGGAAGTGCCCAACGATTTATCCACATGGTTATTTGTTCCTGTCATCCGGTATCTTCCAACGTCAAAAACACACTGAGGTTACGCCGGCCTTATCTGTATGAAAATTGGGGCACTTTTCAAACATTATTTTTCACATTTATGGAACCGGAACAGATGAGTGTGGGGGGCAGGAAGGGCGGAGGGCTTTTGGAGGGAAGGACGCTGCTAACTCGTAGGGAAAATTTGGAAATTGATTGAGTTATGGCGCTGCAGCAACGAGGTCGTAAGGTAGCAAGTGGTATTACGAGAGAGAGAGGGGGGGGGGGAAGGGGGGGCAGGACTGACTGGCTACCTTTGCTCTCTAATAACTGGTGTGAGCTGGGATCGACTTTTAGGTTACACGTTCGAGAGAGTAAGCATTGCACCAGAAACCTGCACAACTCGGAACTACAAAGGCAGTACAGACAATTTGCATCGTGAATATGACAAGGATAGAGAGTGAAGATAATAATTGCTTGCTTCAAGATAGCGTTTCGAGAGAGAGAGAGAGAGAGAGAGAGAGAGAGAGAGAGAGAGAGAGAGAGAGAGAGAGAGAGAGAGAGAGAGAGAGAGAGAGAGAGAGAGAGAGAGAGAGTTGCAATTATCATATGAGATATTTAGGACACCAATACCGTCATCTTTTTGACTCATACAGACACACGCAATGATTCTCCTTCCTGTCTGTCTCTTTATAGCGGCGCTGCAAGGGAGGGCGTTCCTCACTCGCCGATTCCTGTCTGCTTAACTTCCGTAATTCTCTCTCTCTCTCTCTCTCTCTCTCTCTCTCTCTCTCTCTCTCTCTCTCTCTCTCTCTCTCTCTCTCTCTCTCTCTCTCTGTGCTGCGTCGCTTGTCCTGCATTAATTGGCGCGTTGTTAGTTTTAGCATCGTTACCTCATCTCTTTGTATTACAATGGAGGAAGTCCTTTGTTGTATTTTGTTTGAAATTATATCTACATTTTACAACAGCTACATTTTTGTTGGGTGGTAATTGGGAGGTTATTTAATTCAGCTTCATTATATCATCTCTCTCTCTCTCTCTCTGTCTTTGTATTTAGGTATCGAAGCATTCGGCTTCATCATAGTAGTGATCATTTATAGCCACCTAACCTTAACTGGAACTGGCGTCACGTTTTCGTCCCGGAGTAATTAGTGCGTTGTTCATTTTAGCTTCATTATCTCGACGCTGAATTTTGACGGATAAAGTCGTCCTTTGTAAGTTATTTGTAATGAATTTCATATGTGAATTCACGTGTTGAGTTTGCTGAGCATGTGATCATTAACTAAGGATGAAAGTATTTTTGATGCTTCAGATTAAAATTTTACAATGTGGAGACTGATTTCTCATTTATTTTTATATCTTTTTTTTTTAGGATATTTAACAGGGGAATGAGATTGGCTATGGATTGGTATATGTTGTTTTTCAAGGTGATGTTTGATATGTTTATAATTCACTCTCCATTTTCTAAACTATTATAATGAGGACTTCGTACTTGTTGCCCTTTTTTCTTTTAGTGAAGCTGTGTACACTAATTTGGAAATTCAGTTATTAACATTCACGATTCATGTTTAAGTGCCATTTAATTCTGAAGTGTACTTACTAATTTTGGTGAACGTATATATTAATCATTTATGTATATTTTCATCATTATATCATACTATGTAATATTATATTGTAGTATAGTCATCATCATCATCATCATCATCATCATCATCATCATCATCATCATCATCATCGTTATCATTGTTGCTGTTGTTGTGTACAAAGTGAGTGTCAGGTGGCTTCTCAATTTTCACCTCCCCGTGACATATATAATCGGACAGCGCATGTGTGTTGCAGAATTCAATACTTTGGGTTCCACTTCCTTCCCTCCAAACCTTTTGCCGGCACTCCACTCCACTCTTTTGAAATTCTTTTGCCAGACACTCACTCAACGTAACAGAAAATGCAATTCCAACGCAATAGCTACTGTGGTTTTTATTTTTCCCTCTGTCGTCAAAGGAAATCCTTCGAACACTCCTATTCACTCATTTAACAACAATCTTTCCATTTATTCGTTTCTTTCACAACACTCAGGTGGATACACACATGCATGGAAACTTTCTCATGCCAATACATTGACAGTCTTTGTTATCACTATATCTCTATAGGGACACAAGTGTAACTCTCAAAGACGTAAGTATTTTCAATTATTTCCTCTATACATCAGAATTTTATGTTTTTAATTGTGTGGTTACTTGATGTCGGATAAAGGTGTAATTGCAGTAATTTATTTGCCATTATGTCTTATGTGACAAAATTATAGTTTCCTAACGGTGACAAAAATTTTCTGTCAAATATGCAATGTCGTTAGTTTAAGACCACAATTCATGTGTCTTCTGTTAGTATGACTGATAAACCATTCCATAAATATTGTATTCATAATCACTTGCATGCATTTTCAGATGCGTAGTGAATTGGTTATAATTTTTCGCAACAATAAGTATTCTGCCACATATGTAAAGTTTCATTTTAAGAGAAAATTTGATGCGTCCCCACTAATAGCGGGGAAGCTAAAGCGTTATATAAGCTCATGTTTACATACGCTTATCCCCACTTTGTGCTGAAACTCAACACACGAGGTCCTTGTATCCCTTCGGTACGTGTCTGTGCTACAAGTCAGGCAGAGGTCTGAATTTCATGAACTCACCCTCACGGTCTCCTCGTCTCCACCGGTGCTGTGGCGCGCCACATTATGCATCACGTTTTTACACGAAGGAACTTTCCTCTTGGACTTAACACAGTGAGACGTGAGCGTGTGAAAAGAGGTATAAGCAAGCCTCATATAACCTCACTGTGAGATGAGAAATGTGTGCAGCTTCCAAGTAAAATAATAAATGTTTGTCTAAGAATATCAATGAACGTGTCAAAGATGAATTTCTGTCAACCAAAATTAGATCTTGTAGGCAAAAAGATGGGGCCTACAATGAAATTAATTAATGGTAGAAGTGTAGCATTTTTTGTAATAAGGGAATATTTCGTCTGAGTATAAAAGTATGAAGTTTGGTGAAATATATGGTCGAATTTGGAATATCTTATGAAATTCCAATGTCTCGATTACTGATAATGATGATGCTTGTAATAATAATAATAACAATACAAATGACAACAACAACAAAACAATTATAATTATAGGATTAATTGACCAAACCTTAATTGCTTCCATCCGCTTCATATAAGAGGAAATGCTGTCATTTCCCCATGGAGCTTCACGTGTCAATAACAGACCTTTGTGGCGAGCTAACCAGGTGTTGTTTTTCACGTCATAAAGTTCAAGTCCACCATAAAACCAAAAAGTGTCCAGATTCCGTGTGTAATCTCTTCTGTACTGGAACGCATTCTCTTATTTATTCTGCTTATTATTTGTTGATTTTATAAACCTTCAGAAACTGATGTCATTATTAAAATAGTATACACTCTATCCCTCAATCTTCATCCTTAAATTGATCTGCTTTTTATTTTTTTATTTTAAAAGCTTTAGAAACTCATGTGGGGCTTAAAAATAGTACATACTCTGCCCATTAATCTTTTCAATCACTACTAATGCCAATAATATCATCTAATCATACCCAAAAGTCGTGATAAAAACGTGTCCCATTACGGAATAGGTTATTGCACCTGGGTCAGGAGTGTGTATACAAAGAACCCCCGGCGTACCTGGACGTGACACAGCTGCACGACACACCTGGACCACACTGCACACTTGTATTGGCTGATATTTGCATAATTAATTAGACCATTAAGGCCGATGAGGTTTGGGAGTTTGGGGAGCAGTGTAAACCGATGGTCTGAGGCAGTGAAATCTACCTCGTCTTCGCTTTCCCCTTTCACCTCCTCCTCCTCCTCCTTTTCTTTAATCATTACTACTACTACTACTACTACTACTACTACTACTACTACTACTACTACTACTACTACTACTACTACTACTACTATGCGGACAGGGATAAAAAAAACAATAAGTAACATTTCCGTAAATAAAAATGAATAATCATAAACTAAATGGATAAGATAAAAGAAAGAAAAAATGTCGCTTGGCCTCACGATCCCAAAAAGAAGCTAACGATAATATAGCACGAATTTTTCAGAGCGTTCTTAGGCTTTCCTGGAGGCGCTTGATAATGTCATTTATATTGTAGCACGCGCCACTTTCCCTCCTTACCCACTTTCGCCGCGGTCGTGTGGCACTGTTAGAGAGAGAGAGAGAGAGAGAGAGAGAGAGAGAGAGAGAGAGAGAGAGAGAGAGAGAGAGAGAGAGAGAGAGAGAGAGAGAGAGAGAGAGAGAGAGAGAGAGAAACACTCCAGTTAATCTCTTTGTGTTTCTCTCTTTTAAATGTTATGCAATATCTTTGTCAAGGAGAGAGAGCGAGTTGCATAAAATACTTCTTTCTTTTCTTTGAGGATTACATAGAATAACTAATCGTTTCTTCATAGCACTATGACTTAAAGATTAATACTCGGGTGTAATTCAGTGTCAACGCCCAGTTTTCTTCATAGAACTATCGTCAATAGATAATTGGTGACTCTGAATCATTTAGATCAGAGGCAGAAGGAGCCCTCTATAAATTCCAGTGTTTTCTCATGCCAGTGTAAAGAAAGAATGTAACGGAACGGGTGATGAACGAGAGTATGGAGCTGATAGGAGATGGGCGGAGAGTTGGCCTGTTTACACGAGACAGGGCCAAGCTAATGAAGCATCGAGTAACAGGGAGTCACTTTAATGTATTTCAGGGAAGAGAATAAACGTTAGAATGTATGAAACTCCTGTGTTGAAAAGTGAGATATGGGTCAGTTGAGCAATTAAAATAATTTGCAGCAATATGCTGTCCATGTTGTACAGTAATAAAGGTTTATATTTTTATTATTCTTTATTCTTTATCAGTTTATTTATTATTTTTAGGAGTGTGTGTGTGTGTGTGTGTGTGTGTGTGTGTGTGTGTGTGTGTGTGTGTGTGTGTGTTTACTGACAGTGCGCTTGTTGTTTGTCATGGTGGTCGCTAAGATTTGTTTGAAGGGGACTGCAACAACACTGTCACCACCACATTCCCCTCAGCATCTCTTAACATCCCTAGGCAGCTTCACCTCCTCCTCCTCCAGTCTCCGATATTCCATTGTTCCATCACAAACACTCACCCTCATCCCTCATCCCTCTCCCTCTACCACGCACTGAGGACGCCGTAACATGTACCTCGCGTGTTCAGCCTTCGCGACCATCCTACCTAAATCCCTAACCTCCGTGGGACAGAAATGCGTCTCTCCCTCTGTACACGCTATTGATTCCAACCTTGCTTCATTTTAGCCCCCTTCTCATTTTCTTCAACCCATAAGTCTCCGTAAGACTAATTTAACTATTTACCTGAACTTGAAATCCGGCAATAAAGTTCCTAAGACTAGTGAATATTTTAGCTTTAATTTAATCATTCTCATTTTACAGTACCTCTTGTCGTAAATCTCAGTCTTAAGCAGGAGCAAGCTATAACTTCACTGAGCACTTTATGCCTCTGGGTACGTCTTTGTTTGCAACTTGTTTATACTGGGAACAAATGCTTTTACTGTTTTAAGTTATTGGTTGTTTTCATTGATGTTAAATTTCATTGTACACTGCCTATATCCCATTTTTTAAGATCTTTCTTTACTTCTTCACGGATCATAATAAAATTTAAGTACTTTAGAACAACAATTATTGCCAACGCTCTCTTAAATCATCAAAAAAAGGATTCGTTTTTAGTGGAGAGGAAATTATATGAAATAGATGCAAGGAAAATTTGAGAATTAATGAGATAAAGTTTGTGAAATTATTGGTGGATATATTTATTTATTTTTTTTTCTTTTCCAGCATGCATGAGAGACTAATCATTACATTGAGCAATTTATTTATATTTTTTGCCTTTATGTGTCTGCAGTCTTGGTCGTGTTCTGTCAGAATCGCGCCGGATGTTAGGATGTTAAAATTATGGTTTCATGCAGACAAGGCAGTAGGAATCGATTGCCATCTTGTTTCTAATATCAATTTCAGACCTGTCAGTTTCATGTCCCCTGCACATCCAAAGCCGTCCAGCGAAGCGCGAGGAAGTGTGGTGGAAATGTAATATTGGACTCACAATAGAGGGATAATGTGTTTATTCTCTGCAATAATTTTGACAGGTGTAAAACCGAACATTCTCATGATAGGCAAAAAAAGTATGTAGTATGAATTAATGATGCTTACAATATCTATTTCTAATTTTTTTTCCAGTTAATTAGAACATATTTTGCTCACAACCTGTACTTCTATAATGATGACAATAAGATTATGATAATAGTAAACAAGGAAAAAAAAATAGTATTGAACTTACCAACTTTTGAAAATAAAGATGATAGTTATTGTGATAATGATTGTTATTATGATGATCACTATATTAAAGATGATGAAATTCAGTAGCATATTGAAGCTGTGCTCCTTATATCTGTCATTTCGGTCCTTTGCACTACTACCCATGATAGCATTTCCAAAATTCTCCTTGATTAATTCTTATTTTTAAACTATATATGCTACATAGCTGTTCCATGATAAGCAGACATTAATAATGTCAATTACTCTGACAGAATTGCGCCCATCAAGAGAGCTCATGTTATGTTTAATAATTTATTATAATTGAATGAGAAAGATGTGCATCAGGAATGGCAGCGCTGTTGTTGGTTGGAGTGTCAGCCAAGGCAGCGTACTGTTCCATGATAGTTCCAGCATTAGCCGGTTATCAAAAAGAGTAAAGTGGAATGAGATTACCAGTGAAGTGGTGAAAGTTAAGCTAACGCGCTATACGTAATAGGATCAAATCGACCGACAATGCACGAGTTGCTTACACCAGTACCCGTGGTGTTGTAAACGGCTCTGAATTGCATTACAACAAACGTAGCAAGTGGAAAATATTCATAGATATACATGTATATTTATACATATGCTGTCATCATAAATGTTACACCATGATTTGAATGACTGAAAAATCGAAAATCTACATATAAAATTTGTCATGAATCAGTCACGTCCGCTAATGGGAACCTTCCACATCCTGGACAGCCACTCACTCCATGTATCTTCCCGTTTTGATCCCTTACCATGGAAACAACATTATTCATATTTTCACGCGTTGACATCGACTATAAGGACCGATAGATGTAACGCCAAACAAACACATATAAGGAAAATTGTTGACTTGCAATGCTAAAATGAAAACATACGGTCAAACGGGCGCTTCATTTCCTGTGCCTGCATTTCCGTCAGGCGATTGCAGAGGGGATGTCCAGAATGTCATCATAACGTGCCTATTGGTGCATGAGGCAGGAACACTCGTGCCAGCGCGAGGACGTGAGATCCAAGTCAAAGGCGCTTCACAGGGCGTGAGGCTTCGTTTTCTGGGCGAGTTGACCGCAAGTTTGGGCACCATCAAACTTAGCCCTTTGTGTGTGTGTGTGTGTGTGTGTGTGTGTGTGTGTGTGTGTGTGTGTGTGTGTGTGTTTGATTTATGTAATTTATATTTAAGAGAAAGAAGTAAAAGGTGGCGATGATGACAACATACAACGTAAAGAAAAAAATGAAGGTGAAAAGAGTGACAGGTGAAAAGTAAAGTAAAAACGATAACGTGAAATAGAGAGCAAGCTACACACAGTCCATTGAGCTAGGGCTAAAAAAAGGCAAAGTAGGTATGAATATTAACACTCGCCTAAAATTTTTGCCCAGCATTTGCATATTATGTTCATTGAAAATATAGTAGAATAAAACCGAAGCATAATGAATCGTACAGTTAACCACGATAGACAATTCCTTTAACCTTTACCCTATGCTAGCAGCGTACCTGTCTATACCTGGTAGTCTACAAACGAGTGGACATGTCTTTACCTGTTAGTTTACAGACAAATGGACAATGATGGAGTTCGTTAGTGCGCCAAACAGACTGACTGGTGTTTGGAAGAGCCGCTGTGGAAAGTATAGATCGGTGACGCTCATGGAGGGGGTCAGCTTACCTCAGAGTGACGGTAAACTCTTTATGAGGGTCACAGGGTCAGGAGGGAGGGGGAGAAGCGAGGGGGGGGGTACTCCTCTGTATGTGTGTCCAAACATTCACATTAGGATTATTGACAGGAAGAGGTTAGTTAGTAAGGGATAATCACTACCACCATCATCAACAACAATAGCAACAACATCTACTACTACTACTGCTACTACTACTACTACTACTACTACTACTACTACTACTACTACTACTACTACTACTACTACTACTACTCTGCAGTCCAGCTAGCTCTCTCTACCATCAGTAACTCAGGCTTGTCATCCGTTTTGCCGCTGACCGGTAATTTTTCTTCGCTCTCATTCAATGTTCAAAGCCGCATATTGCATGTTTCAGAATTTCTTGTTAATTGATCCTATTGGAAATTTTTATCACGTAATTTGTTAATTATAAATCGGTCATGATCGACATGAAACACACACACACACACACACACACACACACACACACACACACACACACACACACACACACACACACACACACACACACAGAATATGTTGTTGTATATATCAATAATATAATATGTATGCATATAGCGTTTCTATCTGGAGATATACTATGATTTTAGGCTATGCAAGATTAATCGTTGCTTAAAAAGATTACGTCCCTGAAATTAATATTTATTCAATATTAATATGTAGGGGAGTAAAGTATTTCTGGACGTAAATTATTCTTCTCGTAAATTATTCCAAATATTTTTTTTTCCCTAACAGTATCAAATCTGCATTGAATTAAAAGGATGTTGTCGTTGTTGTTGTTGGTGGTGGTGGTGGTGGTGGGGGGGGAAGGGGTTGGCAGTAGTGGTGGAGGTGGAGATGGGGGTAGTAGCGGCGGTAGTAGTAGTGGTAGTGGCGTTGCTATTGCTTCTGCTACCAGTATTTGTGTCTTTTAAACGTATATATAGATACATATGATAGGTATGATCATTAGAAGAAGAAAAGCCCTTGTTCTGTTTTTTCATGTTAGCACATAAGTATTAAGATATTTTCATGGAATTAATGTGATGAATAAGAAAACTATCAAACCACACCACGATATAAGATTATAAAAACAAGCTCAATTTTCTCCTAATTTTTCAACGCCCTTGGTCATCTCTTAAACTTCCAAGCAATAAAAATCTAACCAACCCAACCACGAACCTTAACTAGAAATGAGGACGATGAAGGTTTGACGACTATGATGATCTGGGTGGCAATGAAAACGCAGACCAACGCGCCAACACAGTCTCTCTCTGTTGGGGGAAGCGAGCGAGGCAACAAACCTTTATAGATTTGGTGTGCAGTGAATCGGCAGTTGGAAAACAAGTCCGGTGCTACAACATATTATTTTATCATGTCAAGCGTGAGGCCACAGGCTGTGTTCACTTTGTGTCCCTTGCACCACCCCACCACACACACACACACACACACACACACACACACACACACACACACACACACACACACACACACACACACACACACACACACACACACACAGAGCTCTCTCTCTCTCTCTCTCTCTCTCTCTCTCTCTCTCTCTCTCTCTCTCTCTCTCTCTCTCTCTCTCTCTCTCTCTCTCTCTCTCTCTCTCCTCGCCACATATAGTTCATCAACATACTGTGTAAATACGCCGAGAAAAAAGTTCAGTTTCTGTATATATTACCTGCGAATGGGAAAATGGAATGTCTTTCTATATATTTTATGTAATACTGCGGTTATTGCCTCATCCTTGAGAGGAGAGAGTAATTTCTATTTGATGGTACCCAAGATGTCTAAAGAAATCCAAGGCTTACCTCTCCTCATATTAGAATGACAAGTAAAAAAATTAGCTGATATTTCTTCCTGGATTTCAATTTCATAAGATACACGCACGTCCCAGTCTGCGCGATTGCACACACACACACACACACACACACACACACACACACACACACACACACACACACACACACACACACACACACACTGTTCCTTAGCTGAATGGAGAGCGTCCTCACCTCCTCTCGAGGGGCGTAGGTTGGAACCCCACTGAGGTCGGAGAGGAATTTTACTGGCAGTGAGCGGTTATTGGGCCCCTTGAGCAAGATCTGTGTGTGTGTGTGTGTGTGTGTGTGTGTGTGTGTGTGTGTGTGTGTTTGGCGTGTGAGGCCTCAGCCTGACGTACAGGTCGGCTCGGTCTGTATGAGGTGTAATCTCCTTCCGGGAGGGTAACAGTCTGGCTGTGGCGAGTAATAAAGACCATGGTAAATTACACACACACACACACACACACACACACACACACACACACACACACACACACGAGTGATATATTTTAATGAATTTCCATACAATTGGTTGGGGCCTCCTAGACGTCCCACACTGAACGCCACGCAGCTAAAGGTATTGGTATTAGAAACTTTGATAGTTAATTGAATATGAAGAAAATTCATTCCTGGAAATGAAATGAGTGGAAACGTTCACTGAATTGGAAGAGGAGGAAGATTATGAGTCTGTAGACCAGGACGGAGTAAACATGTAAAAAGTTCCAAATACTTATGTCTCTTCATCCCCTAAAAGAGTTTATTTCCTCGAACACATTAAAGTTTCTTATGGATCGTATTGAAATAACGTCGAATTATATGAATTTTTTTTCGTTTCCTTTTCTGTCTTGTTTGATAACTATGGCCATAAAATATTATACGTCTTTATTTTTTCTAATATTGGGGAGATTGGTGCACGGTTGATCATGACTACATGAAGACCATTACTCTTCGGTAATTTAAAATGCATTCATTAAATGATTTTTATTGAGATAAATCGTTCCTGTTTTTTACATTCCGTTTGGGAATTCACCCCTTCCCCTTTTCCCTTCTGAAAAAGAAAAAGAAAAAAAATAGTGGTATTTTACAATTTCTGATGAGGATTTACTACAGGGACTAAATTAAGGAGTATCGAAGTACATCCCGAATTTGCTCCTCTTTCGTTCGAAAATCTCTTACAACACTAAAAACAAAGAAACACCATTACATTTTTAACCCAGTGATCCAACCAATAGGCTCCATTGTAATGAAGAAAAAAGAAAAGAAAGAGATTCCGATAATGTTGGTGTAAATCTCTGAACTAATCCATAATTCATTTGAGTTAGGGGGAGGAGCATAGCAATCAATTCAAAGATTACCAAGTGTGTTTTTCTCCTCTCGTTTTCTGTGTGGCGCTGGGTATTTTACTCATTGATCTGAATAATTTTGTCAGGTTCCTGCTCGCCCACTTCTCGTTCACGGTGAGCTCTGAGAATGTTTCTAAAGGACCGCAGTTGTAATAGCATTGTCTTTCAGTGGTCGATGGTTCTGTGGTGGTGGTGGTGGTGGTGGAAGAGCAGGAAAAGAAGAAAATAGAAATACTGGCAAAATAAAAGTATACGATAGCGGAGTGGGAGGAAAAAGAGTAGGAGAAAGGAAAAGAGGAAGAAAATAAGAAATATAAGAAAACTAAGATGTGGAGGGGGAAAAGAAGAAGCGAAAGTGAAGGAACAGAAAGAGCAGGGAGACCAGAAGTAGGAGAAGAAAGAGCACGAATAGGAAGTGAAGGAGGAAGAGAGAGAAAGTAAAGAAAAGGGAAAATGGAGCCGAGAAAACGATGGCTTGGAGGAATGGAATGAGGAAAAAAGATGGAGAAGGAGAAGGAATAAAGAAAGAAATGAGAGAGAGTAAAAAGAAAAGGAGGAAGTGGAGCAGGATAGTGAGCTGTAAAAGTATTGAATGAAAGAAATAAAATGACGAAAGGGAAAGAAAGAGGATGATAATAATAGAGAAGACAGAGACAAAGAAAGAAGAAAAAGATGGTGGAGGAAGAGACGTGGTTGGCAGTTGACGTTGGTGGAGGCGGGTGGTGATGAAGGAAAAGGAGGTTATGTGAAGTGGCGGGTTCTGGGGAGGCTGATGGACAGTGAAGGCTGAGAGTGAGGTGATGAAGACGCGTTTGGCAGAGTAACTTTTAAAGCGCCAGTCTGTGTGTGTGTGTGTGTGTGTGTGTGTGTGTGTGTGTGTGTGTGTGTGTGTTTGGAATTGATTATCAAACTGCTGTACAAGGAAAAAGACGCGGTTAAGCTGAGTGAGTCATCAGTCTTCCCTGCAAAAGAGAGACCATTTGACTTCCCTTTTAGTGCCAGATCACCCGCTGATTCTTAACCCAATAACAGGACGTCACTGTGAGATGTAAATATTTCTTACTGATCATCCCATTCATCTGTGTGTGCATGTCTTGCCAGGGGTTAAAGCGCCAGACATGATGGCAAAATTGAGGAGAGAAAGAAGTGTATTTGGTTTGTTATGAAATATATGTGTGTTTCTGTTTTAGCGTTAAATATTATGCCTACTTGATAGTGCATTTTTATGAATTGCGTGTCGTGTATGATTATGAATTTTTTTCTACTGCTCACATACGTAGCCCAAGAGAAATTAGAAGTTTCATAATTGTCACTCCTCCTGTTTTTTCTTAGAAGGTATCTTTTATTATGCCGTCACAAAGGTCAACTCTTGTGTGGTCTCGTGTGCCTCATAATGAGTCAGTGACTTTTACTGATGTAAATTGATGTTCTGATACTCATTAATTCACTACATGATTAGTTCCACGTTTATCCTTTCCGACGAAAAAGTAAATGGGTTGTGCGAATTCAAAATCAATCATGGCATGTTTCCAATACTTTGGCAGGTACACAGGAATATTTGGGATTAAACATTTTATGAAATAGATTAAAGAACCAATATAGTAGATTTCTATTTGGCAGGAGGGATTCGTGATCGTAATAGCATGGCTGGCAGGCGGCCTGGATTTTTAGTTCAAAGAGGAAAATAACTTGGAGGGTTCCTCGCGCTTTTCAGGATGAATGTGACTAACTGATGTCATCCCAGCCACGCAAGCTGTTTAATCTTAATTCAGCTAAGAATAATGTCAGGCCAAGTTTAGGCTATTGATCGACCATCGTGGGCGCCAAAATTTATTCTTTCAATCAGTTACCCTGACTAAACCTATATATTCTAAAGTAAACAGAGTACTTTACCATTAGTTCCAGTAAATCGGCTAATCCTGGGAAAATGTACCGAGGGGCGACAAGGGAAGAGGGTTGGCCTGGTGACTGGGGCGTCAGGTGGGGCGTAGATAGACATAGCAGCAATGGTGACGACAATCCTGCAAAGTTTAGCTCATTCCAGGTCTGATAATGAATGCTACATAGTGTGTCTCGCTTCTTTTGAATGACCTGTTATAGTGTTTCGCTCCGACACTCCAATCCTTATCATTGTATAGTGATTGGCCATGTTATATGCCATAGTGGAGCAGTGTGTGCCTAACAGCTGTGCCCTAGGGAGTAGCAACGTTGTCTAGAAAGTTACTGTATGCACCATTAGAATCAACGGGCACGGGATTGATCCAGTGGGAGGCAATCAACATAAGGGGGAAGCCTC
>JAHFWG010000046.1:3054410-3064950 GCA_020233015.1 Callinectes sapidus | reverse complement strand
GGGAGAAACAAGAAGGAGGGAAGAAGGAGGGACGTAGAGAAGGGGGAGAGAGTAGTGAAGGAGATGAGGGAGGAAGAGACGAAGGGAAGGAGAAACAAGGAGGGATGGAGAGAGAGGGAGGGAAAAGTGAAGGAGATGAGGGAGGAAAAGATGGAGGGAGGGAGAGACAACAAGGAGGGAAGGAGAGTTGGAGAGAAGAGGGAGGGAATAGTGAAGGTACGGAGGGGGAGGGAGGGAGGGAGAGACAGGGAGGAAAAATGGAGAGAAGAGGAAGGGAATAGTGAAGGAGATGAGGGGAGGAAGAGACGAAGGGAGGGAGAAACAAGAAGGAGGGAAGAAGAAGGGACGGAGAGAAGAGGGAGAGAGTAGTGAAGGAGATGAGGGAGGGACTAATGGAGGGAGGGAGAGACAAGGAGGGAAATGGAGAGAAGAGGGAGGGAATAGTGAAGGAGATGAGGGAGGGAGAGACAACAAGGAAGGAAGGGGAGAGTTAGAGAGAAGAGGGAGGGAGTAATGAAGGAGATGAGGGAGGGACTGATGGATGGAGGGAGAGACAACAAGGAGGGAAGGGGAGGGATGGAGAGAAGAGGGAGAGATGGAGGCAGTCTGAAGCATGATGGAGCGTTGGTCTTCATAATATCCTCTTTAAGATACCCAGTCTGTTTTATCTTTACCCACTTCTTCCATTCCCCCGCAGAGAGAGAGAGAGAGAGAGAGAGAGAGAGAGAGAGAGAGAGAGAGAGAGAGAGATTAATCACCTACCAAATACTTATGGAATTATACGCTTTTCATTTGGTATACATTCAGATTTCCACATATTTCTTTTTTTTTTTTTTTTCGTCTTCTTTCTTTCTCCTTCATTAAAATACCAATTGATTTGTTACTTTTCTGTCAAATTTTCAGTCAGATTCCAAGTTTTCCAGGGAGTAATTTCAGGATTCGAGGACGTTGCAATAATCTCAGATAAATCTGGTAATAATTCCACCTGTAATCTAGTTAACAATGAGATTATCCAGCGATTCATTAAAAAAAACACGTGAATTTGTTATTTTCATGATATTCACTCGAAGAAATATGTGAATTATCCCGCTCAGAATGAAGGAAAAAAAAAAAAAAACGAATAAAAACAAAATGAAATAGATCAAAGAAATGTAAAGTAAATGATGAAATAAAATAATAAATGAATAAATAAATGATCACTGTAAGCCATTTCAAAATATTCATCTTTAACCTCTGCAATACTGGAACACATTTTTTTTACTATGAGTTTTATTTAATGATTTGACGATTTCATTGACATTGGGAACGGGTCTATAGAAGTCACAAAAGATTAATGACCTGAGTCTGTACTGTTTTTTTAATCTCAACACGAATTTCTGAAGCTGTACAAGATCGACAAATGACAAGCAGAATGAATAAAAAAAATAAATAAATAAAAAAAACGCGTCCCAGTACTGAAAGGGCTTAAGGTCATCTTCAATCAACAACAACAAAAACAACAATAACAACAACAAATAAACAAAATCAAGAAATAAATAGAAAAAAAACCCTCCAATAGTAATAAAATCAACTGATATATATATTTTTTCCTTTCCTTTTCTCTTTCCAAAACTCCAATAAAAATTCTGAGATATTCCCCAGCCAATATCAGGTTAGAGTCACCAAGTCAGGCGAGGCAGAGATACAGTGAGTGGCCTTCGTTAATAATTCATAAATAATACTTGAATTTCTTCCCTTCCCAAAAAATTTCCATGCAGAGAGAGAGAGAGAGAGAGAGAGAGAGAGAGAGAGAGAGAGAGAGAGAGAGAGAGAGAGAGAGAGAGAGAGAGAGAGAGAGCACAGACACAAGCGAGGAAACAAGTGCATGCATAAACAAATTGAAATGAAAAAACACTTTGAGAAAGAAACAGGTAGAGTAACGCGAGCAGAAACAGGAAGAGGAAGAGACAGAGAGACAAACAGACACACACAAACACATATTAGGAGACGAAAGCACCATAAGCAGTGACGGACAGACACAAACACACTGGAAGGAAAGCTGAAGCAGAAACACAGAGGAGTCAGACACACACACACAGACAGACAGACAAATGGAACAGCAATAGGACAGCACAACGAAGAAAAGAAGAACGGAGACTTGACAGACACACCTGCAATTGAAAGTGGAGAATTCAGACGCCGCACTTCACCAGATTAAGTATTAGATCGTCTGTTCCGAGTCACAGAGTTAAAAGGGACACATTCACATTCTGAGGGTAATGAGGTGACGGAGTTAATTGCAGCTTTACACATTGCGCAGATTATTTCAACCTCTTACGATATTACTTATTACTGCAGAGAGAGAGAGAGAGAGAGAGAGAGAGAGAGAGAGAGAGAGAGAGAGAGAGAGAGAGAGAGAGAGAGAAAATTCAGTCAAAGGAAAGATAAAGGACACAAGCGAAAGCGGTGAGCGTCAGTTTGCCACTTTGTCCTTGTGTTGTGCGTGATGAGAATTGCCTTGCTTTATTTTGAGACGAGTTAGTAAGCAAGTCAGTGGAGAGAGAGAGAGAGAGAGAGAGAGAGGGAGAGGGAGAGGGAGAGGGAGAGGGAGAGGGGGAGGGGGAGAAACATGAAGGCAGGCAAGCAAGGAAGCAGGGAAGGCAGGCTGGGCAGGCAGGTAGGAAGGTAGGCAGGACCATCACAGGCCACGAGAGGATCCATTAGAAGTTCTCCACTCGTCAGCCTTGAGGGAAAGGCTTGATCTTAGCCCTTTTATCCTCCTCCTTCCCTCTCCCTCTCTCCATTTCTTATTTCCTCCATCTTAACTTCCTGGATTCTCTCCTATTTTTTTCTGCTCTAGATTTAATTTTTGTATTCAAGCTCATCACGTTCATTAAATATTGCGTTTTAATTATTTTCAGTTAAGTTGTGCTTTATGAAATTCTACGTCATCCATTGTCTCATTCAAATATTTTCTTTAAGTTATTTGATTGGTGTACATATATGTATGTATGTATGTATGGATGGATGGATGTTTGCATTTTTTTTTTTCGTTTTGCGTGTACGTATTCATTTATCTCCTTCTCCAGTAAGTATAATAGCATAAGTAGCGGAAGTGCAATTAAGGAGGCTATTCAGCTGGTGGTGGGTGTGATGATGCACTCTCTTCAGTGGCGGTGGTGCGATAGTTGGCGGCACCTGTGTGGTATTTGTGAAGCTGCTGCTGCTGCTGCTCTGCGTGGTGGAGGGCTGCGATTGTTATTGTTATTAATATTGCTATCGTTGTTGTTGTTGTTGCTCCTATTATTGTTACTTATCCATTTATTTTATACTATTTTGTTTTCTTAGTTTCATTATGATTTTTTAAATAATTTTTTTCAGTGTACTTATCCCTGGGATTTTTTTTTTGTAACTTTCTGTGTGAAATATTGTGCTTGGTATAGGTGCATGAAATGAAAAAACACATGGGCTAGAAATGAAAGTTGTCTGACAAGGGCGGTGAAATATAAATGCAGTGTTCGGCGTTCCAACCTACAGTTAGCTATGCTCGACACTAACATGTACGGGGATGTACGGTGTCCAAACTTGCCTGAGAACTGTACGATACTCTTCCTCTCGAATCCAGCGTGTTCCGTGAGCCTTTATGGTGATTTATAACAGCGTGGATGGAGAACACTAATATTGGTGCATAAAATAACAAGCGTATGGGATTTCCGTGCATGAACCTTTTCCTCTGGCGACCTTTCCCCACTTGACTTATTCCCCTCAGTGTACATTTTCTACTCCTGGACGTTTCCCTTTCCCGGATATTCCTCACTCGTTCTTTATTCAAACATATCCGGGGGAGGAAGATGTCTGGTGGAGAACATGTCCAGGCTAGACTCAGGAATCGAAACCTCGTGTGAGGGAATATGTCCTGTGAAAATAGGGTCTAGCTCCACCACACACTGAAAGAGAATTACAAACAGTGACGTGTACCTGTGGTTTTACAAGGGGTCTTGTAGGAAAGAACTGAAGTATTTTTTTTCCATTTTCCTGGATTTTTTGTTTAGATTAATTAGTTATCACGCGAAGTATCTGTTGATGAAGATTATCCATCGACTTTTGTAATTTCAAAGATAACGTAAAAACGCGTCCTAGTACTGAAAGGATTAAAGTAGAACAAAAATACAAGGGTGATTTATTGATGATAACAATAGAAGAGTATCATTGGAGGTGCAAGCCAGTCATAGCTGTTATAGAGGAAAGGGAACAGGTAAACAATGGAGTGTGTTACCCATCTTGTGAAGGCTCCGGGTCTGTATTGAGCGGCAGCTGTTACAGACTGGCTGAGCTTCAATTTGTTCCCTTCCGTGGTTGCCTTTTTGGGGTTTTGATGAACATAGCTTTTTTTGTTTCAGTATTGTGGATTCAACAGTATTTCCTCTTCTTGTAACCCAGGTAAATATAATGTTTGTGTTTTTCTCTGTATTTTATTATTTTTTTTGCCCTTATTGGAATGGTGACTGTATAGTTAGTGACATTTATGTGTAGGTGTAATCTATGTGACTTTTTTTCATGAGAGAGGGAGAGAGAGAAAAACAAAAATGGATAGAATGATATATATTCACGCTCACTTTCTGCACATTTATCTGTCAATGCTTTCATGCACTCCCGCCTGCAACACACACACACACACACACACACACACACACACACACACACACACACACACACACACACACACACACAATAAATACATAGACACGTCAGTCCTACTGCCAGGCACAGTTTCTGGACAGGCAAGCTCTCACATATCGTAAATACGTTCACATACACTGGACTGTCGTGCAGCTCACTACGCAGCACACCAGCTTGTCGCATCCTCACTCAGCCTCGCCGTAAACACGACTCGTAACCGTACACACACCAATCACTCACCTAACAAGTACACATGCTGTCAATCAAAGTCTCCATCTATCACACTGGCTTTGTACAATTGTAGTAAACGGAAACACACGCTGCAAGGAGACTTTTCTTTAAAAATTCGGTTATATGTTCATTTTTTCAACCAGTCAAGTTTATAATTACTATTTGAGTAACCCAAAACAGTCCTGCATCGATCGTCTCCTTTAGTGTCAGTGTATCTTAAAATCATGGTGAAAAACTCGCAGTCCATATCATTGAAATAAATCAGAGCTGTTTCATTCAAAAGTATAAGGAAAAAACTTATCTTGCTGACCATTTCATTACGCATTCAGTAATTAGCGATCAGATAAAGCGTCATTATCGATTTGTAATTCACGTGTCTGTCTCAGTAATACATGAAGGATTAAAACACGGAGTTTAATTACTTTAAAACCTGGTCAAAAGTTGCCATTATCCTTTAGTGGAAAGTACCAAATAATACTATTCCAATTTTAGATGAAATGTTAACGTGGTGTGCGTAACTGCTACACGGGAGATTAATAACGGGTTGTAAAAGGAAAACTAAATAAATAACAGGGTAAAGCAATGGTAAACAGGAAGTGACGGGAGAATGAGCAACAGTTGACTAAAAATGATAAATGAACTTAACAAAACAGAAAAAGAAGAGGATTTTATTTTATTTTCTCGTACCGGACAGTAAAGAATCAGCAAAGGAGGATGAGGAGAAGAAATACGTAGCAGATAACAGGATAAAGTTCAGGTAACGGGAGATGATGAGAAGACGGAGAAAATAATCACAGTGAAAGGGATACTCTATATGACAAACAGCCCTGCACGGATATGAGTCGGGAAATTGAGGTAGTGTGGGAAAGGAAGACGAGAGAAATTTGGCACGAGGAAATTGAGGAAAATAATTGAAGTAACATGAAAGGCTGAACTTAATGGTGAGATAATTAGGCTGCACAGGGGAGAGGAGAGAGAAAAAAAGGCAACAGTTTTGATAAAGTGGCCCGAGGTATCTCAAGTAAGAGGAAGGGATGGAGGGAAGAAAAATAATGTTTGCAAGATGAAACTCCTCTGATATAATGTTCAGGTTTCTCAGCCAATATTATTAAGAACGTGTATACAGTAATGCAAGGAGAAATTCAACGGATTTTGGTTTCTTCCCTAAATGTCTAAAGTGAATGCTACTTTCATCACATAACTGTTTTGTACTGAGTGGTCAAAGTCATGATTCCTGTTATTGTAATCACACTGCTCGACTAATAACATGATTTACCATTTCT
Source organism: Callinectes sapidus (assembly GCA_020233015.1). NCBI lineage: Eukaryota > Metazoa > Arthropoda > Malacostraca > Decapoda > Portunidae > Callinectes > Callinectes sapidus. The sequence continues at coordinate 3,058,777 of JAHFWG010000046.1, read as the reverse complement.
CTGTCTCTAAACAAGACTTGAGATAGATTGAAATGGCATTAAATTCTCTAGCCATTGAATGAAAATGACAAAGAATAAAACCAGACATTTGCTTTAAGTCTTGTAATTGTCTCTTGATAAACGTCGATCTTAATTGTCGAGTATGCGTCACTAGTTATATTGTTTATTGTTCTTTTAAGTGAACATGCAAATCAGATTATAATTGTTTGTAGGTAATTGTCATGGATTACTTATTCAATTTACTCCTGTGATACACATATGTTGCTAGATGGTTTGAAAATATACAAGTAATGTGATTATTCGTGGTTATACTCGTGGAATGTGAGCGTTGATTGGAAGATGGAAGCTTAGCAACGTTTCATGATTGGTTTGATCACTGGAAGCCTCGATAATGGCTTAAAGGAAGCAAATAGCAATGTTCGGCCTGGCATCCAATATTCATCCCTCCATCCAATATCCTCGGCGGTGTCTCCCACACATCAAAGTGGCCGCCGTGAAGGATAATTAGAGCTCACCTCTAGAAAATGCTCCTGTGTGTGTTAGAGAGAGAGAGAGAGAGAGAGAGAGAGAGAGAGAGAGAGAGAGAGAGAGAGAGAGAGAGAGAGAATGTTCGGGCACTCGCAAAGGCTTTGGACAACTCTTCATTATCAGGTGGAAACTGATGGGGAGGAAGTGTAATGTAGAGATACTTGCAGCCATCCCTGATTGGCCGATATTAATGTGTGTGTGTGTGTGTGTGTGTGTGTGTGTCTAAATTCTTTAATTAATATCTAAATTCAGTTATTATGTATCAGTCGAAAAAAAAGGGTTTGTCAGGCATTCAAACGAACGCCAGCACATTCACATGAAACAAAAACGATCTATCACACTTTTTTCAGTTGAAATGTATGCACGCATCGTAGGCAGGAATGTAATTTTACATATTAAAGTTGGTTCAGCCCAACATATATACTGACATAAATCCTGAATCATGGATATATTTTTTTCTGTGTGTGTGTGTGTGTGTGTGTGTGTGTGTGTGTGTGTGTGTGTGTGTGTGTGTGTGTGTGTGTTTATGTGTGTATGTGTGTATGTGTGTGTTTGTAGTAGTATGCCCAAATTATATTGTCTACTGTACACTTTTTAAATCATTAGTTCCACGTATTTACTTTTACATCTGAATTCCCTTGTTTCTCATTTTTCACTGGTGTCGTGTATTTCATTATACATTGAGTAGTTCACGTAAAGACAGTGACTTGTGATCATCTGGGCCTGCGTACCTGCTTTTGACGACGTAGAAACTCTGCCTTACTAAAATATCCACTTCATTACGTTTTCCTATTGCGACCTGCAACATTTATCCTGTGGCGGCCATTTGCCTGATGACGGGAGCTATTCAGTGCTAATGTCCCTCGATAAGATGGTAAAAAATAGCTACGAGTCCGAGATGGAATTGGGTAGAGTTACAATATACAATTTTTTTGTAACTATCTACTGTATTTACCAATTCATTGTTATTTATTTATTTTATTAACTGTTTACTCAATGTAGAGTTTATTAGAAACGGGAGTGGATGGCTGAGGGGACTAGATACAGTGGAGAGGTGGAGAGAATAGAGATGAGGGACAGTAAAAAAAATGTGGTGTGCGCTTCACCAACATGTCACCACCCATGTCACTGTGAGGGTTGAAAACGACAAGGCAAGCAAATGTATTCCTGTTAATTATAAGTCTCTCTCTCTCTCTCTCTCTCTCTCTCTCTCTCTCTCTCTCTCTCTCTCTCTCTCTCTCTCTCTCTCTCTCTCTCTCTCTCCCCTTAGGCCTTCATGTAGTTAGCGATGATTAGACTCTTGTATAATGATGAATTCGTCTAATGATCGTCCTTATTTAATTTCAGAATCAATACGATTAATTTGTTCTTATTATATTATTCTTTCCTATCAATATTGAAATTTTTTATCTATTTCCTTCTACTCGCTGTCAAATTTTCACTTCTTTACTTTCAGCTATTTCTTCAACATGTCTTGGAAATTGCTTGACACTTCACCACCGAAAGCTCTATTTAATTCATCGTAAAACTTTGTGTCATTTCATTCCTATTTTCTTCTTCTTTTCTTCTTTTTCTTCTCTTTTTTTTTTCCCCCAGTTGTCCTAATCAGCAGTGAAAAGTTTCCTCCCATGTGCAGCTAAAGGACTCGTGGGAACTCTTGCCGGCGACACCTCACAGTAATTATACGAGACAATTAATCGTCTTCAGGAGAGCGTGACGATAGAGTTTCATGGCCTGCGTGTGTGTGTGTGTGTGTGTGTGTGTGTGTGTACGATATCGCTTTTGTCGTCATAGTTGTTGTTGGTGTGTTGGTGGCGGTAATAGTAATGCGACTTATTATCTTAGCTATCTTCATATCTTTTACTCTTTATGTTATTACCGTTCCTTTTTGTTGTCATTGAGTAATCCGTGTATTCTTAGTTGTGTTGTTTGGCTTCCCTGTTGGCGCTGTGGGGCAATCAGGGAGTCTTCTGCCTTGTCTTTGATCTGGTCTTTGTGTTCTAAGAGTAAATTCACTCCTGCTTCGTCTTATCCGCACTTCTCACTGTCTTTGTCTCGCAGTTTCTCTCTCTCTCTCTCTCTCTCTCTCTCTCTCTCTCTCTCTCTCTCTCTCTCTCTCTCTCTCTCTCTCTCTCTCTCTCTCTCTCTCTCTCTCTCTCTCTCTCTCTCTCTCTCTCTCTCTGCCGCAGTGCTGTCCCTTTCCTTTCATTACCTCGTCACTTTTCACATCTTTTTGCCATTTTCTCATTTCTTTCTCTTTTATCCCAAGTATTCCTTTTTTTCCTCTCATGGACATGTTCTTTTATCAACTTTTTATTTTCCTCTCATGCTAAATCCTTGCTCTTCTTGTCTCTTTTTTCATATTCTTCTCTTTCATTTGTTTCTTTTATTTACCATTCGCGTCACTCCACGTTAGGTTTATTTTTTCTTTCCTTACTTCCGCCGACTCCATTAGTCTCTCGTTCATCATAATTCTGTTGTGCATTCTTGCTCTTTTACGCTCCTTCGTTGGTTTCTTAATGCAGTTTTGTTCCTTTATTACACTTCCCTTCCTTGCTCTTTTTTTTCTCCTCTCTTCTGTGTCTTCTCTCGTTTCTCTGTCTCATTTTTCTTTGGTGCTTATATTTCTTAGGAAGTTGGGAAGATTTCGTTACATTATACATGTTTTGAAAACTTGCTTCGTGTATTTGGTTTTATCCCTTTATCAAATTTTCATTCGCTGTATTTATTTTCTCTTTCTCTCTCTGTCTCCTCTTTTTCTTATTTTTAGCTTCTCCACTAGTTTCTTTTGCACATTTTTCTTTGGGTCTTATATTTCCCGCGAGGTTTATCATGGAAGTGTTGTCGCTTTTTCTTACATTATGTATATTTGTGTCGGACGCGTACTATTGCATATTCATTCCCGCTCTTATCTTTCTTCAGCTCCTCTTTCGGCTACCTTTTTATTTTTTTCATAACTACTGTGTAAATTGGTGTCGTAGAAAATCCCGAAGCTTTCATTCAATCTATGTATATATTATTGTATCATTACTTTTGTGCATGTAGTATTGTTTCTTTATTATATTGTATTTCACATCTCATATTTCATTACATGCTTTTCTACTGAGATTTCAGGACAATTTATCATCACAGTTATGTTTTTGTAACCTTTATATATATATATTTTCAAATGTTTATATTGTGCTCTTATCGTTGCATCTTCAATTGACGTGGAGTTGATCTAAATATTTGTCCCAGTAACAATTCGTAAAGGATTTATTGTGAAAGTTTCGTCGCTTATCCATACCTATTATATATTGACAGCATTTGCACATTTCGAATATTTTGTCTCATAACTGCAATTTCATTTATTCATATTTTCAGACTTTTTTTCTGATCTTATATTTTTAGACAATTTATCATAGAATCCCTCGCTTTTATTTCCTTTTTAATAAGTACACATTTGGATCTGAATGCCTGCAAGAGTTGGATAAGAAAACTAAAAATGTGTCTGCTCAGAGGATAAGAGGAAAGACTGCGCTCTGTCACGCAGCAAAGGAAGAGAGGCGAGAAGTATCAAAATCAACTTAGGAGGCATTAGTGAGGTCCTCGTGCTCTCCCTTCTGAAGACGCCTTGCTGACAGAAAAATGTGAGGCAGGCAGGTGATTTTTAATTGTAATGACTGAGTGCCTCTGCTTTTTTATCATCATCATTATTATTATTATTATTTTGTTAATGCAAGTCTTATGTGAATGTTTGAAAGCGTTGTACGTGTGTGTGTCTTTCTGTTTTCGTCTTTATCGTGATGTGTCAATTAATTAGTCAATCTATTGGTTAGCTTTTACTCTCTCTCTCTCTC
>JAHFWG010000046.1:3038443-3049252 GCA_020233015.1 Callinectes sapidus | reverse complement strand
ACACACACACACACACACACACACACACACACACACACAGAGCTCTCTCTCTCTCTCTCTCTCTCTCTCTCTCTCTCTCTCTCTCTCTCTCTCTCTCTCTCTCTCTCTCTCTCTCTCTCTCTCTCTCTCTCTCCTTGCCACATATAGTTCATCAACATACTGTGTAAATACGCCCAGAAAAAGTTCAGTTTCTGTATATATTACCTGCGAATGGGAAAATGGAATGTCTTTCTATGTATTTTATGTAATACTGCGGTTATTGCCTCATCCTTGAGAGGAGAGAGTAATTTCTATTTGATGGTACCCAAGATGTCTAAAGAAATCCAAGGCTTACCTCTCCTCATATTAGAATGACAAGTAAAAAAAATTAGCTGATATTTCTTCCTGGATTTCAATTTCATAAGATACACGCACGTCCCAGTCTGCGCGATTGCACACACACACACACACACACACACACACACACACACACACACACACACACACACACACACACACACACACACACTGTTCCTTAGCTGAATGGAGAGCGTCCTCACCTCCTCTCGAGGGGCGTAGGTTGGAACCCCACTGAGGTCGGAGAGGAATTTTACTGGCAGTGAGCGGTTATTGGGCCCCTTGAGCAAGATCTGTGTGTGTGTGTGTGTGTGTGTGTGTGTGTGTGTGTGTGTGTGTGTTTGGCGTGTGAGGCCTCAGCCTGACGTACAGGTCGGCTCGGTCTGTATGAGGTGTAATCTCCTTCCGGGAGGGTAACAGTCTGGCTGTGGCGAGTAATAAAGACCATGGTAAATTACACACACACACACACACACACACACACACACACACACACACACACACACACGAGTGATATATTTTAATGAATTTCCATACAATTGGTTGGGGCCTCCTAGACGTCCCACACTGAACGCTACGCAGCTAAAGGTATAGGTATTAGAAACTTTGATAGTTAATTGAATATGAAGAAAATTCATTCCTGGAAATGAAATGAGTGGAAACGTTCACTGAATTGGAAGAGAAGGAAGATTATGAGTCTGTAGACCAGGACGGAGTAAACATGTGAAAAGTTCCAAATACTTATGTCTCTTCATCCCCTAAAAGAGTTTATTTCCTCGAACACATTAAAGTTTCTTATGGATCGTATTGAAATAACGTCGAATTATATGAATTTTTTTTCGTTTCCTTTTCTGTCTTGTTTGATAACTATGGCCATAAAATATTATACGTCTTTATTTTTTCTAATATTGGGGAGATTGGTGCACGGTTGATCATGACTACATGAAGACCATTACTCTTCGGTAATTTAAAATGCATTCATTAAATGATTTTTATTGAGATAAATCGTTCCTGTTTTTTACATTCCGTTTGGGAATTCACCCCTTCCCCTTTTCCCTTCTGAAAAAGAAAAAGAAAAAAAATAGTGGTATTTTACAATTTCTGATGAGGATTTACTACAGGGACTAAATTAAGGAGTATCGAAGTACATCCCGAATTTGCTCCTCTTTCGTTCGAAAATCTCTTACAACACTAAAAACAAAGAAACACCATTACATTTTTAACCCAGTGATCCAACCAATAGGCTCCATTGTAATGAAGAAAAAAGAAAAGAAAGAGATTCCGATAATGTTGGTGTAAATCTCTGAACTAATCCATAATTCATTTGAGTTAGGGGGAGGAGCATAGCAATCAATTCAAAGATTACCAAGTGTGTTTTTCTCCTCTCGTTTTCTGTGTGGCGCTGGGTATTTTACTCATTGATCTGAATAATTTTGTCAGGTTCCTGCTCGCCCACTTCTCGTTCACGGTGAGCTCTGAGAATGTTTCTAAAGGACCGCAGTTGTAATAGCATTGTCTTTCAGTGGTCGATGGTTCTGTGGTGGTGGTGGTGGTGGAAGAGCAGGAAAAGAAGAAAATAGAAATACTGGCAAAATAAAAGTATACGATAGCGGAGTGGGAGGAAAAAGAGTAGGAGAAAGGAAAAGAGGAAGAAAATAAGAAATATAAGAAAACTAAGATGTGGAGGGGGAAAAGAAGAAGCGAAAGTGAAGGAACAGAAAGAGCAGGGAGACCAGAAGTAGGAGAAGAAAGAGCACGAATAGGAAGTGAAGGAGGAAGAGAGAGAAAGTAAAGAAAAGGGAAAATGGAGCCGAGAAAACGATGGCTTGGAGAAATGGAATGAGAAAAAAAGATGGAGAAGGAGAAGGAATAAAGAAAGAAATGAGAGGGACTAAAAAAGAAAAGGAGGAAGTGGAGCAGGATAGTGAGCTGTAAAAGTATTGAATGAAAGAAATAAAATGACGAAAGGGAAAGAAAGAGGATAATAATAATGGAGAAGGCAGAGACAAAGAAAGAAGAAAAAGATGGTGGAGGAAGAGACGTGGTTGGCAGTTGACGTTGGTGGAGGTGGGTGGTGATGAAGGAAAAGGAGGTTACGTGAAGTGGCGGGTTCTGGGGAGGCTGATGGACAGTGAAGTCTGAGAGTGAGGTGATGAAGACGCGTTTGGCAGAGTAACTTTTAAAGCGCCAGTCTGTGTGTGTGTGTGTGTGTGTGTGTGTGTGTGTGTGTGTGTGTGTGTGTGTTTGGAATTGATTATCAAACTGCTGTACAAGGAAAAAGACGCGGTTAAGCTGAGTGAGTCATCAGTCTTCCCTGCAAAAGAGAGACCATTTGACTTCCCTTTTAGTGCCAGATCACCCGCTGATTCTTAACCCAATAACAGGACGTCACTGTGAGATGTAAATATTTCTTACTGATCATCCCATTCATCTGTGTGTGCATGTCTTGCCAGGGGTTAAAGCGCCAGACATGATGGCAAAATTGAGGAGAGAAAGAAGTGTATTTGGTTTGTTATGAAATATATGTGTGTTTCTGTTTTAGCGTTAAATATTATGCCTACTTGATAGTGCATTTTTATGAATTGCGTGTCGTGTATGATTATGAATTTTTTTCTACTGCTCACATACGTAGCCCAAGAGAAATTAGAAGTTTCATAATTGTCACTCCTCCTGTTTTTTCTTAGAAGGTATCTTTTATTATGCCGTCACAAAGGTCAACTCTTGTGTGGTCTCGTGTGCCTCATAATGAGTCAGTGACTTTTACTGATGTAAATTGATGTTCTGATACTCATTAATTCACTACATGATTAGTTCCACGTTTATCCTTTCCGACGAAAAAGTAAATGGGTTGTGCGAATTCAAAATCAATCATGGCATGTTTCCAATACTTTGGCAGGTACACAGGAATATTTGGGATTAAACATTTTATGAAATAGATTAAAGAACCAATATAGTAGATTTCTATTTGGCAGGAGGGATTCGTGATCGTAATAGCATGGCTGGCAGGCGGCCTGGATTTTTAGTTCAAAGAGGAAAATAACTTGGAGGGTTCCTCGCGCTTTTCAGGATGAATGTGACTAACTGATGTCATCCCAGCCACGCAAGCTGTTTAATCTTAATTCAGCTAAGAATAATGTCAGGCCAAGTTTAGGCTATTGATCGACCATCGTGGGCGCCAAAATTTATTCTTTCAATCAGTTACCCTGACTAAACCTATATATTCTAAAGTAAACAGAGTACTTTACCATTAGTTCCAGTAAATCGGCTAATCCTGGGAAAATGTACCGAGGGGCGACAAGGGAAGAGGGTTGGCCTGGTGACTGGGGCGTCAGGTGGGGCGTAGATAGACATAGCAGCAATGGTGACGACAATCCTGCAAAGTTTAGCTCATTCCAGGTCTGATAATGAATGCTACATAGTGTGTCTCGCTTCTTTTGAATGACCTGTTATAGTGTTTCGCTCCGACACTCCAATCCTTATCATTGTATAGTGATTGGCCATGTTATATGCCATAGTGGAGCAGTGTGTGCCTAACAGCTGTGCCCTAGGGAGTAGCAACGTTGTCTAGAAAGTTACTGTATGCACCATTAGAATCAACGGGCACGGGATTGATCCAGTGGGAGGCAATCAACATAAGGGGGAAGCCTCCAACAGGAACCATCTCACACACAGTTTGTAAAAGTAGAACAAAAAGCTGCCTACTTTTCAATATACTTTAGTTAAGGGAAGGAGGAGGAAAACTTCTCTCAAAATCCCTTCCGACATATTTTATGCGACTTAAACTATTCGATACAAAACAATACAAAATGCTTCTCGTTGTGTTTAGATTGAAATGTAAACGCGAGAGAACATAAACGTTTTGATATGAAAAGGAAGGCATAAAGGAACATTGAGTTGTTCGGTGCCAGAGACAAACAAATCCCAGAGAATTCATTATTACTCTATGTAGATTTAAGTCTAAACGCGATGCAATATTCATAAAAAGTCTAGCTATTAAAAATATAAGTATTGTATTGGAGAAGGAGGAAGCGAAGGAGGGAGAGAGGAAGGAGGAGGAAGAAGAGGAGGAGGAGGAGAAGAAAGAAAAGGAGGAGGGGAAGAAAGAAAAGGAGAAGGAGGGAGAGGATAGCGCTATACAAGTGCTAGAGAGAAAGGGGAGAAGAGAATGACGCACATTACCATTGTAGTGTGTCGCTCCATGTTTATTGAGGGTGAGGGTTCAGTGTTTAGTGAATGAAGTCCGTAGCGCCAAAACACAAATATTGGAAGGGCATCCGAGATCTCTAAACTTGAGTCTGGCCAGCCAAGGATGGTAAAAGGTGTGGGAGAGGGGAAAGTCTCATAATTGTGTGTCTTAGGTACGCCCGTAAAACTCTTTTCCTGTATTCATGCAAGAATATGTACGAGTACAACACAAACCAAATAATTTTAACCTTTAAGTCTCTCTCTCTCTCTCTCTCTCTCTCTCTCTCTCTCTCTCTCTCTCTCTCTCTCTCTCTCTCTCTCTCTCTCAGTAATCTATTGGAAGAAGCAATTCCATTGTGATTATGTGTGTGTGTGTGTGTGTGTGTGTGTGTGTGTGTGTGTGTGTGTGTGTGTGCGTGTGTGTGTGTGTGCGCGCGTATATACATGTCTATAGCTGCAAGTGTTGTTTTACTTGTCGTTGTTGGCCTAGTTTCTTTGTACTGGAAGCCCGAGGGTGTGTTGACTTTAAAGATTTTGGAACTCCTTTCAATGTGCCTACAATCTCACTTCAAACATTTCCTTAGCTCGTTGTGAACTCTTGCCACAGTTTTGTCAACAAGTTGAGGTCAGTGCGGAAACGTTGCAGCTTTTGAGGCAGGAATGAAGCCACCTAAAAGGAACTGAACGGCCACAATGTCAGTGAAAAGAAAATTGATTTTTGTTTTATGTAGAGCGATTTATATTAAAATATTGGTGACCAAATGACAATCCATGACAATAAACCATTAGAAAAAAAAGGCCCTAAAAACAACAAGGCTAAAGACTTCGAATCTTTTTTCACGTTGGGTGTGAGGCCAATAATTATGTTTAAAGTCAGCTAAGATGAATAAATGGATACATTTCTCCTGGAGAATAGGCAACATTCCTCTCCGTCTGGGTGCCGCACGTAACAGACTATTACTTCATGCACAGCTTTATGGAAACCAATCAGCCAGTGAATGCAAGGCACATACAAATTAGTCCGAAATATCTAAGATCGAAGCCTTCGGAGGTAGGGAGGTGGATGCACTTTTCGGGCAGATGAATTCTTTAAGAGTGAAATGGTCGAGAAGTGCAGCCAAATTCTTTTATTTGTGCAAAAAGAGGTATCAAAATTAGGAACTGGAATGTAAGGACATTAAATCAGGACGGTAAAATCGAAGAACTTGTTGCTGAATTTGAAAAGTATAAGCTGGATATGTGTGCGTTGACGGAGACAAGGTTAACTGGAATAGATAAAATGAAGTTGGATAGTGGGTTGAGCTTGTTGGTTTCTGGTAGGGAGTGGTGGTAGTAGTGATGGTGATGGTGGTGGTGGTGGCCATCATCGTCGGTGTTGTTGCCGTTGTTGCTGTGTTCCATGATGCATTCCTTTGGCCATCTTTGCATAACATGCGTCTGTCATCCTCTGGGTCTGCACTGTGAGCTGCAAATATCCACGGTTTTCTGGCGATAGCGGCGCCAATTTGCATCAAGTAATAACTCAGCCTGTCCTCTTTGTCCTCTGCCTTATATAGCGGGTAATTCATTGTCAGGGCTATTTGCAAGTTATAACGATAGAGTGTTAAATTGATAAAAATGTATCACTTATAATGCTCTCTTGTTGACCCACGCACACAAATTGATCCAGTTTCTTTCTTGATGCTGCCCAGTGAGAGGAAGCGGCAGAAAATATGGGGAAGAAAGTTAGTTTCCGATTGAGAGCCAAAGTAGAGGAGCAGGTTAAGGAAAAAAGCGAATAAAAAAAAGCTGTGGGTAGTTAATGACCGGGGCGGAAGTATACGTAGAGTCGCTGAGTCCTGAGGAGGCCATTTGGGGAGAAAAATTTACTGATACGGACTCTGGTTTGACTTTCCAATACGAAGGTTCCTGTGAGGCGGAAAAGTGGCCGAGACGGAAACATTTTTTCTCCTTTCGCGTCATTCTGAGATGTATCGAGGCACTGAACCTTCAAATACGTAGTCTAAATAAACAATAACTTATTTGCAATAATCATACTTGAATAACAAAAAAATGTTCACTGTATGAGGAGTTTCATCTTTCCTTTTTCTAAAATTAGAAACATTGTTGCCAGTAAGCACGTGAACACGTGTAACATTCTAAATAGCATGCGTATGTCTGTGCAGAGGACGGGGGGAAGGGGGGAAAGAGAGAGAGAGAGAGAGAGAGAGAGAGAGAGAGAGAGAGAGAGAGAGAGAGAGAGAGAGAGAGAGAGAGAGAGAGAGAGAATGAATCATTGTAATTAGTATATATAGTGTTTATTTTTTCAAATAGCTAGACCATTTGCATAAGTATAATGTGAAAATCAGTTAGAATTTTGAGAAAGATTTTATTTGTTGATATGTTTGTTCATAATGAGTAATTCTTATTGATTTTTAATGACAAAATTCAGCACTAGTCTTTGATAAGTAGTCAGGGAGGAATAAGAGGGCGCAAGTATAAATGAAATGTGTTTCTCAATTTGGGTTAAATCAGTTTTCTTTGGAATGGGGAAATCCAGGGTAGATACAGCGCTGCGTTATTATTTTCCTGAAAACTAAACTGAGCCACATTTCTTCCACGAGACGTGCCTCAACCCTCACTTTCTTCCGTGTAATAATATTTTACACTACATAAATAACCACCAGCTCCCCTCGCCTGCGCCTCAGACCTCGAGGGTGTCTGTCAAGCTGCCCCCCGACAATCCCACCTGCCTCGCCTTGCGCTGTGAATAAAAGTGCCTCTATGAAAAGTTTATCTTTATGTGAAAATGATTTTGTATTAACCCTGAGAAACCTTTAACCTTTATAGTCATAGGTAAATGTGAAGAATATAGATTAGCTGATACTATACTAGTATTATTATTTTTATGCAATTTTCTCCCTCAGCATTATTGATCTGATCACCTGAGAGAGAGAGAGAGAGAGAGAGAGAGAGAGAGAGAGAGAGAGAGAGAGAGAGAGAGAGAGAGAGAGACCAGGGTAGGAAAGGGGGGAGAAAGTCTTTTGTGTATTTTTGTTCACAATAAACTCATACGGCGAACAGTAATCCTTTGGTTTTATTTGTATGTGTGTAATTGGGGGTGCTTTTTTTCTCTCCTTTCTCTCTCCCATTCCATCAGGATTTGAGGTGTGTGTGTGTGTGTGTGTGTGTGTGTGTGTGTGTGTGTGTGTGTGTGTGTGTGTGTGTGTGTGTGTGTGTGTGTGTGTGTGTGTTAAAGCCTATATCCATCCATCCTGTGGTATCCTGTGTCACTCCACAGTTTCATTTGCATTTGTCTCGGGATTTGATAGTGTTCTTGTTCCAGCAAAGGTGAAATGATTCGGGTTGTTGTTTGAAGAAGACAACTGGTTATAACTTTGCCTGAAACGCCATGCACAAGGTGGTCCCTCCATCCATCAGAAAGTGTGGGAAGCTGCCATGAAGGACAGACTCAAGTCACTTGTTTTCTCGGTTTGACTCGCAATGATTGTCAATCGGATTATGGTGTTTAGCATGCAATAGAATTAGGAAACACTGCTCTTTAGAAATACAAATCCAGTGTTCGGAGAGTTTACTTTATCTCTTCTATTCCATGAAATGTAAACTTCAGAAAATGACCATTCCGTTTGAAGAGTTTCAGCGCTGGTACTGTGTAAAGGAATTGGAGCACGATCCCCACATTAATTTAGATGTTCATTATTCATATTTGTCTTGAAGCACGCGGCAATTATCCGATTTGCTGCGAAGCCCTAAGCCGCGCAGAGAAGAAAATTCAAGAGTGTCAACAGTGTGCAGTGTCCTCGATGCTGCTGCTATGCGTGTGATGTGCCGGCAGACGAACCATGAAGCAGTATGTGAGAATGTTGTCCCACTCCTCGCACAATAACGAAGATATTTCCCTGGAGTCCAAGGCAGGATTTCCATGAGGCATGTTATAGTAGAAGGAATGATTAACCCCCCCCCAAAAAAAAAATGTCACAGCCTTTAGCGACGCCTTCACTGTTTCAGCACCTTGTTACAACGCTGTCGCCTCATCCTTTCTACTCTCTCTCTATCTCCTCCCAGTCTATCTCTCCTGATGCACTCCTTACCAGCAGCCTTGTCCTCCGTGCCACCAGCAGCAGTTCGACCTCAAATGAATGCTTTGCGAAATGGCTCCTTGAGTGTCTTGTAAAGTCATTGTCATCAACCTTTTAAGTGGAAAATTATGCTTCATTATGTCGGATGTTGGTTCTTGCAACGCGAACCTCAGGAATGTCAGGTCTGCCTATGTGTGTGTGTGTTGACTGCCTCCTGCAAACCATCAAGGAATGCACACTTGAGGGTGGAATTGCTCGTTTCTCGCTGTCCTCTCCAGACCTCCTTTGAATATGTGTGTTCACTATTAGGGAACGAACACACACACACACACACACACACACACACACACACACACACACACACACACACACACACACACACACACACACACACACACCACACAACAGAATAATTTGTATTAGTATAAGAGAGAGAGAGAGAGAGAGAGAGAGAGAGAGAGAGAGAGAGAGAGAGAGAGAGAGAGAGAGAGAGAGAGAGAGCACCATTTTTCCTTATTATTCCTCTTACATACCTCACACATTCATTTATATTCATTTACTCTTTCATATCTTTATTATTATTACTTACCATTCCATTTTACAACATTCTGCTTCACCCATATATTACAATTACTTCTTTAATTTCTTCCCCTGTTTTCATTTCCTTTTATTTAATTCATCTCTTTATCCACATGTTATATTTATTATCGAGACACACAGACAGACAGACAGACAGACACAGAAACAGACACAAACACAGAGAAATACATGAAAACAGACAGACAGACAGACAAACAAGCAATTAAAACATAACATTAAAACAGAATACTAAAACAAAACATTTAAACAGACAGACAGACAGACAAACAAGCAATTAAAACATAACATTAAAACAGAATACTAAAACAAAACATTTAAACAGACAGACACACAGACACAAAAAACATATAAACACCTCAAAACGAAACTGCGTAAATTAAAACAATAAAAAAACAATGTGGAAAGCAATAAAGACACACCCAAAAAAAACATATAAACACCTCAAATTAAAACCACGTAGATTAAAACAATAAAATTAAATGTGTAAACCAATAAAGACACACAAAAACATATAAACACCTCAAAACAACGTAGATTAAAACAATAAAATTAAATGTGAAAAGCAATAAGAAACACACTAAAAAACATATAAACACCTCAAAACAAAACCACGTAAATTAAAACAATAAAAAACAATGTGGAAACCAATAAAGACACACAAAAAAACATAAACACAACACATTACAACAACAAAAACATTAAAAACAACAAACAAAACATACAAAACATTACAACAAAACCACGTAGATTAAAACAATAAAAAACAATGTGGAAAGCAATAAAGACACACAAAAAAACATAAACACAACACATTACAACAACAAAAACATTAAAAACAACAAACAAAAACATACAAAACATTACAACAAAACCGCGTAGATTAAAACAATAAAAAATGAGGAAAGCAATAAAGAAACAAGGTATAAAGACACGGACAGCTTACTTTAATGCATAATGACTGTAAGGGTGGGTCATAAAGTTAGGTTTTGTGTCACAAGGAAAGTTATGGCCAGGGAAATATTGGAGAGAGAGAGAGGGAAAAGGGAAGGGAGAGGGGAGGAAGAGGGGAGGAAGAGGGGGAGAAATTAATATCAGGGAAGCTTATGAGAGAGGGGTTTTTTTACAATTATTTTTAGGGTTGGACTAGATGAAGGTTTTGGTTTGCTTAGGTTAGGTTAGGTTAGCTTAGATTAGATTAGATTAAATTAGGTTAGGTTAGGTTAGGTTAGATTAAATTAGATTAGGTTAGGTTAGGTTAGGTTAGGTTCTTGAAATGTTAAAATGTGAAGGTTGATGTTAGAGAAGTAGTAATATTGTAAAATTACTAACACACACAAATAAATTATAGAACAAAGCAAGACAAACAAAAACAAGCAAAGGACCATACCATACAGTATAACAAGCAAAGAAAAAACAAATAAAATAACCCACAGAAAAAACAAAGAAAACAAAACGCAACACACAAAACAAGCAAAAATAGAACATAATATCTAAAAAAACAAAACAAATGAAACCAAACAAAAAAAAAGTAAAATACAAACAAAACTAAATAAAAACAAAGCAAAACAAATAAACAACAATAACAAAAACCAGCAAAAAGCACAACCCA